>JAPYYV010013576.1:0-12589 GCA_030522625.1 Copidosoma aretas
TACAGAAAGCTTATCAATTAATAAAATAGCGCAAACGATAGAGACAGCGTCTCAAACAGTGATTGTTGGCGCACTTGTCAACTTTAAGTATTAATAATTTAAATTTCTTATTAATATGATTACTGACATCTTTTAAGTTCAGAAGAATAAGTCTTTATAAAAATTACCATGGAGTAATACGTAATACTCGATCAGTGTGACTTCGTTATAGAAACAATTGAGCGAACTTAACTACTCTGCTTTGAATAAATAAGAGAAGACTTGATAGAAAAAGCTAAAAAATTCATTAAATAGAGCGCGCGATAATGACAGTGTCTTGAACAGTGATTTTTGGCGCACTTGTCTACTTTTATCATGTTTAATTATATATTTTCAATATTATGATTACTGACATCTCTTCAGGTCAGAAGATTGAACCTTTATAAAAATCTACATCGAGTAATAGATAATACTCCATCAGTGCAGCACCTTAATAGAAGAAATTGAGAGCACATGACTACTTTGCTTTGAATGAATGAAAAAGGCTTGATACAGAGAGCTTATCAATTATTAAAATAGCGCAAACGATAGAGACAGCGTCTTAAACAGTGATTGTTAGAGCAGTTGTCAACATTAAGTATTAATAATTATTAATTTTTCATATTATGATTACTGACATCTTTCGAGTTCAGAAAATTTAGTCTTCATAAAAATTACCATGGAGTAATACATTATACTTGATCAGTGCGGCATCGTTATAGAAACAATTAAGCAAACTTAACTACTCTGCTTTGAATAAATAAAAGAAGACTTGATAGAAACACGTAATAAATTTATGAAATAGAGCGCGCGATAATGTCTGCGTCTCGAACAGTGAATTTTGGCGCACTTGTTTACTATTATCATGATTAATTATTTATTTTCAATCGTATGATAACTGACATTTCTTTAGGACAGAAAATGAAGTCTTTATAGAACTCTTTATCTAGTAATTGATTGTACTCAATTAATGCAGCATCTCAATAGAAACAGTCAAGCACACTCGACTATTCTGCTTTGAATTAATAAAAAAAGACTTTATAGAAAAAGCTTATCAATTTATGAAATGGAGCGCACGATAATGACAGCGTCTTAAATCGTGATATTCAACGCACTTGTCTACTTTTATTATTAATGATTATTAATTTTCAATATCATCATTACTGCCATCTCTTACGGTCAGAAGATTAAGTCTTTATAAACATCTTCTTCAAGTAATAAATTATTCTCAATTAGTGCAGTATCTTAATAGAAAAAATTAAGCGCACTCGAATACTCTGCTTTGCATAGATAAAAAAAAATTTGATAGAAAAAGCTTATCAATGTATGAAATAGAGAAATAGAGCGCACTATAATAACAGCGTCTTAAATCGTGATTTTCAACGCACTTGTGAACTTTCATCATTATTGATTACTAATTTTCAATATTATAATTACTGATATCTCTTAAGGTCAAAAGATTGAGTCTTTATAAAAATCTCCTTTGAGTAATAAATAATACTCTGTCAGTGCAGCATCTTAATAGAAAATATTTAGCGCTATAAAATACACTGTTTTAAATGAATAAAAAAAGACTTGATCGAAAAAGCTAAAGAATTTATGTAATAAAGCCCGCGATAAAGACATCGTCTTGAATAGTAATTTTAGGCGCACTTTTCTACTTTTATCATGATCAATTATTAATTTTTAATATCATGATTACTGAAATCTCTTTAGGTCAGAAGATTAAGTCTTTATAAAAATCTTTTTTAAGTAATATATAATACTATCTTAGGGCAGCACCTTAAAAGAAAATATTATGCGCTCTTAAATACTCTGTTTTAAATAAATAAAAGAAGACTTGATAGAAAAAGCTAAAGAACTTATGAAATAAAGCGCGCGATAGAGACATCGTCTTAAATAACGATTTAAGGCGCACTTTTCTACTTTTATTATGATCGATCATTAATTTTTAATATTATGATTACTGATATTTCTTGAGGTCAGAAGATTGAATCTTTATAAAAATCTCCATCGAGTAATAGATGATACTCCATCAGTGCAGCATCTGAATAGAAAATATTAAGCGTACTTATCTACTCTGCTTTTAGTTAATAATAGAAGACTTGATAGAAAAAGCTAATAAATTTATGAAATGGAGTGCGCGATAATTACAGCGTCTCGAACAGTGATATTTGGCGCATTCGTCTACTTTTATTATTATAAATTATAAATTAATAATATAATGATTACTGCCATCTCTATAGGTCAGAAGATTAAGTATTTAGAAAATCTCTATCGAATAATAAATAACACTCAGTCAGTGCAAGATCTTTAAAGAAAATATTTAGCGCACTTAAATACTCTATTTCAAATAAATGGAAGAAGACTTAATAGAAAACGCTTATCAATTTATAAAATAAAGCACGCGATGAAGACAGCATCACGAACAGTGATTTTCGGCGCACTTGTCCACATTCAACATTATTCATTATTAATTTGCAGTATTATGATTACTGACATCTCTTCAGGTCATAAGTTTAAGTCTTTATTTATATCACCGTCGAATAATAAATACTACTCGATCAGTGCAGCATCCTAATACATAAATTTGTGCACATTTGACTACTCTGCTTTGATTGGATAAAATGAGACTTAATAGAAAAATCTTATCAATTTATGAATTAGAGCACGCTATAGAGACAGCGTCTTGAACCATGATTTTTGGCGCACTTGTCTACATTCATTATTAAAAATTAGTAATTTTTAGTATTATCATTATTTACATCTGTAAAGGTCAGAAGATTTATTCTTTATAAATATTTTCATCAAGGTATTAATTGTCCTTGACCAGTGCAAAATTTTGATACCTAAAAATTGAGCGCACTTGACTTAAATGAATAAAAAAAGGCTTGATAGAAAAAGCTTATCAACTTATGAAATAGACACAGATAGACGGCTGCTTAAATCGAGATTTCAACGCCCTTGTCTACTGTTATTATTGATAATTATTATTATTCAATATTATCATTACCGACATCTCTTTAGGTCAGAAGATTGAGTCTTCATAAAAATCTTTTTGAAGTAATCAATTGTTCTCGATCAGTGCAGCATCTTAATAGAAGAAATTAGGCGTACTTGAATTATTTTCTTTGGATAAAAAAAAAAAAATTGATAGAGAAAGCTCATCAATTTATGAAATAGAGCGCGCGATAAAGGCAGCGTTTTGAATCGAGATTTTTCATGCACTTGTCTACTTTTATTATTATTAATTATTAATATTAAATGATGATTACTGACATCTCTCAGGTCAGAAGTTTAAGTTTTTATAAAAATCTGCATCAAGTGATAAATATAACTCGATTAGTGCAGAATCTTAAAAAAATATATTAAGCGCACTTACGTACACTGTTTTCAAGAATAAAAGAAAACTTTATAGAAAAAGCTAATCAATTTATAAAAATGGAGATTGCGATAAAGACAGCTGCTTATATCAAGATTTTAATGAAATAGGGCACGCGATAAAGACAGCGTCTCAAATTGTGATTTTCGGAGCACTTGTCCAGTTTAATATGATTAGTTATTAATTTTCAAAATCATGATCACTGTCATCTTTCAGGTCAGAAGATTAAATATTTATAAATATCTCCATCGAGTATTGCATAATATCGATCAGTGCAGCAACTTAATTATAAAAATTAAGCGCACTCGACTACTATGCTTTAAATAAATAAAACAAGACTTGATAGAAAAAGCTAATCAATTGATGAAACAGAGCGCGCGATGAAGACTCGAACAGTTATTTTCGGCACACTTGTGTACTTTTACTATAAATAATCGATAAATATTTTATATACTATGGTTACTGACATATCTTTAGGTTAGAAGAATAAGTCTTAATAAAAATCTTCATTGTGTAATAAATGATACTTGATCAGTGCAGCTTCTTAAAAAAATATATATTGAGCGCACTCAAATACTCTGATTTAAATGAATAAAAGAAGACTTGATGAAAAAAGCTAATCAATTTATAAAATAAGGTGCGCGATAAAGACAGCATCTCGAACAGTAATTTTCGGCGCACTTGTTTACTTTTATTATTAATAATTAATAATTTTTCATATGATGATTACTGACATCTCTATAGCTCAGAAGATTGTGTCTTTATAATAATTTTAACGAGTAATAAATAAAACTCGTTCAGTGCAGCATCTTAAAACAAAATATTTAGCGAACTTACATACTCTGTTTTGAATAAATAAAGCAAGACTTGATAGAAAATGCTAATTAATTTATAAAATAGAGCGCACAACACAGACAGCGACATGAACAGTGATTTTTGGCGCAATTGTCTACTTTTATTATTAATAAGTATTAATTTTTATTAATATAATTACTGACATCCCTTTAAGTCAGAAGATTGAGTCTTTATAATAATCCCCAACGAGTAATTAATAATACTCGATCAGTGCAGCATCTCGAAACAAAATATTTTGCGCACGTACATACTCTGTTTTGAATGAATAAAAGAAGGATTAATGAAAAAAGCTAATTAATTTATGAAATATAGCACGCCGTAACGACAGCGTCATAAGCAGTGATTTTCAGCGCACTTGTCTACTTTTATTATTGTAAATTATTTATTATTATTATTATGATTTCTGACATCTCTGTGAATGACAAGATTGAATCTTTATGAAAAACTTCATCAAGTTATTAATTACACTCGATTAGTGCAGCATCAAAATAGGAAAAATAAAGCGCACTTGACTATCCTGCTTTGAATGAATGAAAGAAGACTTAATACAAAACCTAATCAATTTATGAACCATAGCGCGCGATAAAAACAGCATCTTTAACAGTTATTTATTGCGCTCTTGTCTACTTTTATTATAAATAATTATTATTTTCTAGTATTATGATTGCTGACATCTCTTCAGGCCAGAAGATTGAATCTTTATAAAAATCTCTATCGAGTAATAAATGATACTCCATCAGTGCAGCATCTTAATAGAAAAAATTAAGCGTACTTAACTACTCTGCTTTGAATTAATAAAAGAAGACTTGATAGAAAAAGCTAATAAATTTATGAAATGGAATGCGCGATAATTACAGAGTCTCGAACAGTGATATTTGGCGAATTTGTCTACTTTTATTATTAACAATTGTTAATTATTAATATAATGATTACTGCCATCTCTATAGGTCAGAATATTAAGTCTTTATAAAAATCTGCTTCAAGTAATTGATAATACTCTGTCAGTGCAGCATCTTAAAAAAAAATATTTAGCGCTCTAAGATACGCTGTTTTAGATGAATAAAAAATAACTTGATAGAAAAAGCTAAAGAATTTAAGTAATAGAGCGCGCGATAAAGACATCAACTCAAATAGTGATTTTAGGCGCACTTTCCTACTTTTATTATGATCAATTATTTATTCTCAATATTATGATTACTAAAATCTCTTCAGGTCAGAAGATCAAATCTTTATAAAAATCTCCATTGAGTAATAGATAATACTCCATCAGTGCTGCATCTTATTTAAAAAAATCAATCGCACTTGTTACTTTGCTTTAAATGAGTAAAAAAAGTCTTAATACTGAAAGCTTATAAATTATTAAAATAGAGCGCGTGATAAAGACAGCGTCTTAAACAGTGATTGTTGGCGCATTTGTTAACTTTAAGTATTACAAATTATTAATTTTTAATATTATGATTACTGACATCTTTTTAGGTCAGAAGATTAAGTCTATATAAAAATCACCATGGAGTAATAAATAATACTTGATCAGTGCGGCATCGTAATAGAAACAATTGAGCGAACTCCACTACTTTGCTTTGAATGAATAAAAGAAGACTTGATAGAAAAAGCTAATCAATGAATGAAATAGAGCACGCGATAAAGACAGCGTCTCAAATTGTGATTTTCGATGCACTTGTCTACTTTCATTATTAATAATTAATATTTTTCAATATTATGATTACTTACATCTTTTAGGTCAGAAGTTTATGTTTTTATAAAAATCTGCATTAAATGATTAATAAAACTCGATTAGTGCAGCATCTTAAAAAAAAATACCAAGCGCACTTACACACACTGTTTTCAATGAATGATGGAAGACTTTATAGAAAAAGCTAATCAATTTATGAAATAAAACGTGCGGTGAAGACAGCTGCTTCAATCGAGATTTTCGACGTACTTGTCTACTTTTATTATAAATAATTATTAATATTCAATATTATCATTACTGACATTTCTTGCGGTCAGAAGATTAAGTCTTTATAATAATCTCCTTCAAGTAATAAATTGTTCTCAATTAGTGCAGTATCTTAATAAAAAAAATTAAGCGCACTCGAATACTCTGCTTTAAATGAATAAAAAAAGAATTGATAGAAAAAGCTTATCAATTTATGAAATAGAGAAATAGAGCACACTATGATGACAGCGTCTTAAATCGTGATTTTGAACGCACTTGTAAACTTTCATTATTATTGGTTATAAATTTTCAACATTATGATTACTGATTTCTCTTAAGGTCAGAAGATTAAGTCTTTATAAAAATCTCCATCTAGTAACGAATTTTACTCGATCAGTGCAGCATCTAAATTGAAAAAAGTAGGCGCACTTGACTGCTTTGCTTTAAATTAATAAAATAAGACTTAATAGAAAAAGCTTATCAATTTATGAGATAGAGCGCACGATAAAGACAGCGTCTAAAATCGTAATTTTCGACGCACTTGTCAACTTTTATTATGAATAATTAAAAATTTTCAAAATTATGATTACTGACATCTCTTTAGGTCAGAAGATTAAGTATTCATAAAAATCTCCTTCGAGTAATAAATAATACTCTGTCAGTGCAGCATCTTAAAAGAAAATATTTAGCGCTCTAAAATATTATGTTTTAATAAATAAGAGAAGACTTGATAGAAATAGCTTATAAATTTATAAAATAAAGCACGCGATAAAGACATCGGCTTAAATAGTGATTTTAAGCGCACTTTTTTACTTTTATTATGATTAATTATTAATTTTTAATATTATGATTACTGACATCTCTTTGGGTCAGAAGATTATGTTTTTATAAAAATCTCCATCGACTAATAGATAACACTTCATCAGTGCTACATGTTAAAAAAGAAAATCAAGCGCACTTCACTACTATGCTTTTAATAAATGAAACAAGACTTAATACAGAAAGTTGATTAATTAATGAAATAGATCGTGCAATAAACACAGCGTCTTGAACAGTTATTTCTGGGACAATCGTCTACTCTTATAATTAATAATTATTAATTTTCAATATTATGATCACTGACATCTCTTTAGCTCAGAATATTTAATCTTCATAAAAATCTCCATCACATAATTAATAATACTCGATCAGTGCAGCATCTTGATAGAAAAAATTTAGCGCACTCGACTACTCTGCTTTGAATGAATAAAATAAGACATGATAGAAAAAGCTAATCACCTTATGAAATAGAGCTCGCGATAAAGACAGCATCTTGAACAGTAATTTTTGGCGCACTTGTCTACTTTTAACATTATTAATTATTAATTTGCAGTATTATGATTACAGACATCTCTTTTAAACAGAAGATTACGTATTTATAAAAATCTTTATCGAGTAATAAATAATACTTGACCAGTGCATCATCTTAATACATAAAATTGTGCGAACTCGACTACTCTGCTTTGGAAGAATAAAAATAGATTTGATAGAAATAGCTAATCAATTTATGAAATCGAGCTCGTGATAAAGACAGCGTCTTAAATCGCTATTTCTGACGCACTTGTCTACTTTTATTATTAATAATTAATAATTTTTAACATTATGATTACTGACATCTTTTTAGGTCAGAAGATTGAGTCTTTATAAAAATCTTTGCAGCGTAATAAATAGTACTCCATCAGTGCAGCATCTCAAAAGAAAATATTTAGCGCACTCACATACTATTTTTTTAATGAATAAAAGAATACTTGAACTAAAAAGCTAATCATCGTATAAAATAGAGTGCGCGATAAAAACAGCTTCTCAAACAGTGATTTTCGGCGCACTCGTATAATTTTATTATTAATGATGATTAGTTTTTAATATTATGATTACTGACATCCTTTTCGGTCAGGAGATTATGTCTTTATAAAAATCTTTATTGAGTTATAAATAATACTCGATCATTGCAGCATCTTAATATAAAAAATTGAGCTAACTTGACTTCTCTGCTTTCAATGAATAAAAGAAGTCTTGATAGAAAAAGCTAATCAAGGTATAAAATAGAGCGTGCGATAAAGACAGCGTCTCGAACATTGATGTTCAGCGCACTTGTTTTCTTTTCTTATTAATAATTATTAATTTTTAATTTTATGATTACTGACATCTTTTTAGGTTAGAAAAATGAGTCTTTATAAAACTCTCTATCGAGTAATAAATAATACTACTGCACTTTGAGGAATATACTTTTAAATATTTATAAAACAACCATTCAAAACAATATTTCATAATACCTTATATTTTTAACAATGCATAAACTCTTTATTTAACGAGGATCATACAAATATTGTCTAACAATTTGCAACTATAGAAAATGTTTAATATGCCCTTCTTTAGTTTTTACTGTTAGATTTGTCCTCCGAATTACATTGTCTACTGCGCGTTGTGCCATTTCTTTTTTTCGGACATTATTGAAGGCTCGGGTTATGCTTAACTAGCTTTTCTGAGCAGTGTTGGTTGTAGATTTGTATACTATCTCCTTGATGGTACATTACAAGAAGTAATCTCAGGGGGTGATATCTGGAGATCGGGCAGGCCATTGTATCGGACCGTTCTGTCCAATTTAACTATCCGGAAAAACTTCATCCAGGTGATCTCTGACTGCAGTGGAAAAGTGTGGTGGTGCTTCATATTGCTGATGGATCATATGCCTTTGTATGGCCAACGGTACATCTTTCAGCAGACCAGGCAGCGTCTCTTGTAAGAAAAGCAGGTACGCTGCACCATTCAGCCTGGGTGGCAAGAAGACTGGACCGATCTGTCGAATGTCATGGATTTTTTTTTCAATATGATTGTCGATATTGCTTTTTCATAGAGGCAGCCCTGCATTAATATTACGTAGTGTTATAAAAATACATTACAAACGTTTCTTATAATGTTGGACATGAAAATAGATCATATCAAGAAAATGTCGGTCTGTGTGTGTGTTTGCGTATCGGAGTGTCTTCACTCATAACTTAGGAACCTGTTGACAAATTTCAATAAGCCAGGACGGCTAATTTTTTTTTATTAATTGTAATATTGGGTCTACATATTTTTTTAGCTTCGCACGTTAATGATGTTTTCGTAACCTTTTTTTAATGTTTTGTGAACGGTTTTTTTTATGCTAAGGGTGAAATATTCGAATTTGTATTTTCAAACAGTATTGTCTTGGAGTGAGCAAGAATTCCTTTATGTTGCATTTTGAATCATGCTGATCAGTAACCATTTTTATAATTTAGATTATTTTACGTATTTTTGAGAAAAAAATTGTTTCAAAATAATTTAGCATCAGAATCCTATGATCAACTACATAAAATGATTGATATCGGATATTTATTTTTGATCAAAAAAATTAATTGAGTTTCGTACCTCACTTAGGTTTTTTAAAGGTTTTTTTGTTGCCAAACAGCTGTGCTATAAAACGGAAACTAGCAGGGAGTTTCCAGCAGGGAGACTAACAATTTTTTTTTTAATCTATCATGAAAATCGAGCATAAAAAGCGGAGTTTGATGCTATAAATAACCTATACTATATTTTATCGTGGATAGAACATAATTGTGTTTCGTAAAATGGACTTTATTGTAAATAGGAGGCACTACAGCGTTATTCATTTTAGCCGAGATGTAAATTAAAGAGTTCTTTTCAAAAATAAGATAAGCCGTAGAGGTGTTCAATGTATGTAACTTTGCACACTTACTATTAATATAATTAACAAATATACAGAATAATGTTTACGATTTTAACACGGTTACACGTTTAGTTATACTGTGTCCTCGACTGTGTCTAAGCTTCATTGGTAACGGCGAAAAGCGAATGTTTCTAACGTGTTCTTTCAATAAAAAAATAGAGATATTCAATATCGGTTACTTGGCAAACTTACATATAGTATGATAAACAAATAAATGGAATTACTAATACGCGTCAACCAGGGCCAAAAATTTGCTCAGACTGTGTCCAAGCTGACTCGGTATTAGCGAAATGGATCTTTTTTACGGGTTTCCGACCGTCTCTTATAAACTAAAAAAATTCTACAGGTGCTTAGACTCTATAACTTAGCAAACATATTTTAAATACAATAAACAGACATGAATACTTATTTTTACGTTTTAACAGGGTGGAAAACTTGCTCAGACTGTGTATAAGCTTACTTGGTATCGGAGGAAAGGGTGTTTTTACTAGTTTTCGACCGTCTTTAATTATTAAAAACAATTCTAGAGCTGTCCAATCTATGTATCTTTGCAAGCATACTCACAAAATATTTAAATAGTACTGAGAATTGATAACCGAACGTCGACAAGTGGTAAAATACGCCGTTTCCGTCGATATCGAGTAACCTTAGACACAGTCTGAGCACATTTTTAGCCGTGTTTAATGCGCATAAATGATAGCGGTGCTTTGTCATTTTTTGACAAAAAATGGTTGTTGGATCGGGAAAATATAATCAGCCTACAGAGAATACGATTAGCTTAAAGTTTTATTCTAAATTATCTAAGTGTTACCACTTTTTTTTCAAACATACATATTGACAGAAAATAGAACATACAATATCGACTGGTTTTAGTCATCCAGTGTTGAAAATTCTTTGTACCCTCATGCTTACTGCACTTGCACATGAAAATGTTGATTTTGGTTCAATGATTTCTTCATTTTTGTAAAAATAATTTCTGTATCATCCATTTTCCATATTGGTCATCAAAATGACACACGAAATAATATCATGAATTAAATATTCAAAAACCTCGGATTGGTAAAAAAATTATCTCTTAAAACGGAATATTAGTACAACATTGGATTATAAAAAATACTTGTGCAATATTTTACTTATTTAAAAAAAAAAAAATTAAGAATGATAATACAAAGCTAAATGAAATAACTCATTTGTAAAAAAAAAAATTGTTAATAATAATAATAATAATATCTTATTTTAAGATGGAAATTTATTCATTTCATGATGGTTACGACTAAGTTTATGTACAACTAATAATTCAATGAAATTTTGATAATTTAATATGAAAACTGTGATACTAGAATTATTTAAAGTAAAATGTTCAGTCACTTTAATTGCGAATTGAAATTATCAAAACAATTGTTCAGAAGTATTTACTAATTCAATTAGCTATTTGTATTGAGAAAAAAATTTTATTTTATTTAGTCCGTCAGGTAGATTATCAAACAATACGAGACACTTATTTTTTCTTTTTTTGCATAAACAAAAACTGATGGAGATGGAGTGTGTTAAATTTACGCGTGAGTACATTTACGTAGTTTTCCCCCTATTTCGAAACTTTAACATGCTCTATCCTTGGCAATTTTTGTTTATCTTCAAAAAGATAAAATACGTGTCAAATATTTCTTTAAATATTCCAAGTAAAAAAAGCAACCAAAGTAGGAAAGAAAGGTTTTCAACAAGAAAAAAATCATTAAACTACATTATGGGGCAGCACTGAATATAACTACGAAATTTATTCAATCAAATTAGAATTTTTCGAGAATAAATAAAGCGAAGGAAAGGTTTTCCACTCTAAAATGCTGTTACAACAACCTTCTTAATGTATGAGATATACATTCGATTATGTAAGTGACTATACAAATAAATTTAAACATTTTAATCCCTTCATTAATAAACCCTGGCAATAGGCATCCAATACATACATTATTTATGTCTTATTTAAAAGAAAATCTTTACGTAAATTGAAAAAAAATGTGTAAAAAGGACATAATGTAACAAACAACAATATTGAAAATGCAAAGGAAGCGATACTCTTGATATTTGTATGAAATCTTATATTATTTTTTTAAACCTTTCAAATAATAAAAACGAATCTGTAAAATACACTTATTAGTACTTATTAATAACTTATGACCATATTGCCGATGATGCCAGCCCAAACATTAATGCTCCAACGATACTGAAAAGTGGCTGGACGGGTCAGCCGGGGATTCTCATGAGCCCAATAATGATAATTCTGCTGGTTCATCATGCTATTTTTTGTGAATGTGCACTCATGACTACACAAAATGAAGCTCAGAAAATTGTTATTACTGCGCACTTTAGCCAATAATCCCGTACAAAATTAACACGTGATTCGTGATCTCGCAGCAGCAATTTATAAACTCGGCGATAATAAAAGGGATGTTCCCTGCTTTCAATGATGACCCTTTGCACACATGCTGGAGACACACCCACCTGCCAAACAACATCACGTATGGAGTCATTTAGATCGTCATCAAAAAGCTCCTTAAGGAGGCTCAACACACCATATATAGTCAACAATGTATATAGGTATAGTCATAACCATAGCCATATATATAGCGCGCGTTTTGCAGACGACGCT
>JAPYYV010013577.1:0-16340 GCA_030522625.1 Copidosoma aretas
CGTTAATTTGACTATGTTTCTCAACTCCAAAATGGGATGAATTTGAGAACCAGGTTCCTGAGACATAAATGAATACAATTAACTATGTCAAAACCTGTGTGTAATTTAATTGGCGTTTTTTACAATTCCACTGGCCTATATCCCTTCCCTTTCCCAACTGCTCAGTGCCCAGAGTAGTGCCCTTACAATAGGAGCCGGACATTTAGCAGGATAATAGAAAAAAAAAATATATATATATATATGTATATATATGGGGCATTCCACGTGAACGAAAAAAAAAACAAATTGGTTTTTCTCTAAACTTTAGGATTAATAGTGCTCTATTAGAAAACAATACTGGAATTTTTCCAGAGTTTTTGACTACCATCCTTGCCGTCAGCGACGCACGGTCACATTTTTGCAGTTTTCCTTGGATCGTAAACTTATTTATTTCGTAGACAAATCAATGCGTGTTAAAGAAAATAAAAATAAAAATTGTTAGCATTTTTCCCGTAGAACACAATAAAAATATTAAAAAGAATTTTGAGGTTAGGTTAACTCTTTGTTTTGAAGTTTTTTGTTTTTAAATCGATTTTTTAAAAAGCATGACACTTTTTTTGCATTGTTTTTTTTATTTTTATTAGCTTCTAGTTTGCATTTTCGAATAATTTTCGGTTTATGATGGGTGCAGGTTAAATTTTGGCACTAGAGGGTGCTGAATGTTAAATAACACAGTTTCTACGGTATATCTTGTTCTCCATGACGAAAAAATATGTGTAAAAAGTATTTTTAGATGTAAAATAGGGCGCTTAATATGATATCAGTGTCAAATTTGTTAAATTCAAAATGGTGCATCCAATATGGCGGCCACTTATTTTAAAATTAACGTATGTTGTGAATTGAAAAATACGTATATAATCTCCGTGAAATTTTAAGTCGAAAATGTTCCCTAAAAAATTTTCGTGAATCACGTTATTTTTGAGGAAAAAATCGGTTGAGAATTCTTTGGCTCCACAGATTTCGATAATAATGCGTAATAATAGTGTGAATTATTATACAGTATAATATGTAGGTGCCCCTCAGTTTTTAGTATCACTGATTACAAATCTAGTGTCGGGTTGATGAAATTAAAAATGGCAGATTCAATGTGGTGCCTAGCACTTGTGAAATAGACAAATTCTACGAATGTAATAAATAAGATGTAATCTAAATTGAATCATAAGTCGTATTTCCAAAAGAGTGAGTGCATTATTATCTTTTTATTTGTGCTTACTATTATGTTATGTGTCTCCTGATTATTTACTTTTTCGGTATGGCTGGTCAGTTGCTCACGAGCTCTAATTGGTCGAATGGACTAGTGACTTAATTCAAGACATCAGAGTTTACAAAAAAAATTTGCTCAATAAATTTGGATGATGGATACATTGGAGCTAAGACTTATTCACTCTCTTCTGCTTCTAAAAAATTTGTTAGAAAAAATTTTCTAGAAAATATTGTAATTTACTGTACAGTTTTAATTGTGAGAAGGTAGCTATTTTCTTCAAACTAAAATGAAGAAAAATACTTATCAAGAAGACGCTAGTATTTATTTACTTCCACACTTGAACAATTACCTGTATACAATTACATATAATACCTATTATGATCGAAATCCCGTAAGTCAAAAAAAACCAAATCTTAACCAATTTTTTCCTCAAAAATGACGTGATTTACGAAAATTTTTCAATGGACATTTTCGACTTAAAATTTCACGCAGATTATATTCATATTTTTGAATTTGCATATTCGTTAATTTTTTAATTATTGGCTGCTATATTGGATTCACCATTTTGAATGTAACAAATTTGACACTGAGATCGTATTAAGCGCCCTCTTTTATATCAAAAAACACTGTACACATATTTTTTTGTCATGTGGAACAAGATATAACGTAGAAACTATGTTTTTTAACATTCCGCGCCATCTAGCACCAACACTTTACCTTTGCCCATCATAAACCGAAAATCGTTCGAAAATGCATACTCTAAGATAATGAAAAAAATAAAATAAAAAAATGTCATATTTTTTGAAAAATCAGAAAATCCAAAAAAATTCTTGTATTGTTTTCTGATAGAGTACTATTGATTCCTAAAGATTAAAGAAAATCATATTTTTTTTGTTTCCGTCCACGTGGAATGTCCCACTTATATATTACACAAGTTTACACCCACATATAATTTTTTTTTTACCTTATAAGTTACATTGTAGAAAATTTTATTATTCAAAATAGGCTAAAACAATAATAAATAACGAAAATGACGAAAAAATAAACTTTTCCAAAAAATCTATTTTAAAAAATACATCAAATCACAATTATAACAAAAATTATCGAGGAAAATGTAAATTATTTTTTTTAAAGGTGATGAGAATCAGAAATGAATAAAATAGGTCATAAAAATTCTGAAGTACAACTATATTTATATGTTACGTGCCAAGCCCGAAATTGTACAGATAGGAATTTTCACAGACAATTTTTTACCAAGTCCAAATCTCTGGGCTTAGAAAAATGAGTTCAATTCTAAGTTGACTCCGTGTAACTTGTTTTGTACCAAGCTTATTTATAAAATCATATATGAAAATAATAATTCCATGTGATGATAAATTTTATTTAATGTTATTGTGTATTGTTCAACAATTTATTTATTTTTGCACATCAAGTCAGACAATAACAAAACAATATCACAATATAGCAGCATGAAATACAGTTACACAAAACATATTTTTTTCTACAAGTATATCTTTTGGTACAACATTTTGTCGTACACATAAATTTCATAAACCGTGGTCCTCCTAGCAATAGGACTTCATTGTCTACCGTTCTTAAGGATACATATGTATTAGGAACATCTCTTACGTTGATAAAAGAAGTAGTTGTAAGTACTTATTGATTTCTACTATAAAGTTGTGCTATTACTCAGCTTTCAGTACCGACATTGTGAAATTAATCTTTTAAAACCTCCGAAATTATACCTATACATAAATATATATTGAAATTTGTAGGTTTAAATATAAAATTAACTTTTATAAGGGTACGCCGAAAACATTTCCAAGATCGGCACACACTTTCACATAAAATTTTTTTTTTTTTTTTTTACATCTTAACATAGTACTTTGTAGAAAATTTTTCGATGATTTAGATATTTTAACTCAAAATTTGCTAAACCAACAATCAATATCGAAAGAATCAGCTTTGTAAGAAAAATTGATTACAAAAACTACTAAAATTGTAATAAAAAAAAAAATATTTATTAGACGATGAAACTCTATTTTTTTGTGTTAATTCGAATTTTAAAACAAAAAAAGCCTTATTTGATCAAAATTGGACGAGGAAATGATGAGATATGGCTATTTATGTACATACACACGTATATGTAAACATAAAGAAAAAAAGGCCTTGTTAGATTAACATCGGTTATGAAAATCCTGATGTATAACTGATTACACATACACATACCACACACACACTCACACACATACCACATACACACACAGTCACACACATACACAGACGGACATTTTTACCAGAGTAGCGTATTTCGGTTTTAAACTTCAGGAATTATATTTTTAGCATGTTTTTTCGATATGTTATTTTTTGTCTATAACAAAGCTTTCTCTATGGGGGAGCGAAATAGTTTCACATATGATGTATACCAAATTACTAATCGAAATTTTGTTTTTATTGTCCAACAAATTTTTTGCTATCTGTATATTAAGTAAGGCTTTTTGTGCCGTCTCCAACATATTAAGCATATGTGTGAATCTCGTATACTTTTTGTTAAAGCTCTATTACAACATATATTATCTGTATCATGCACATTTTGGATTGGATTTTTTATAATTTCAATAATCGTGTTGCAGAAACTAAAATAAGAAACGTATATTAAAGGTTGAACACCTACAATACATCTTGCAAAAACAGCATCTATACTAGTCTCTAATTGAGTTGTTCAAATATTTCGATCGTTAATCATTCGTAAACTAAACTTACCAAAAAAAAAACTTCATAAGTTCTTCTGAACTTCCATGGCTAAGATCGCAATTAGAGTCTCCCATTAAAATTAATGTCACATGATAATTTTCACCAAGTTTAACAAAACTGCTTTGGTGTAACATAGAAGTGGTCAATGAATAAATTCAATATTCCATCTATTTTATTTTGTTTCATTCTATTTATTTCCTTCCACTGTATTACTAGAGAGTACGATTATATGACTCGAGGAGACTGTAATGGCCGCAGCAGTGATAACCTTATATTAAGTTTTTGATAGGTACGGCAAGTCAAGTTGCTTTAGGGATCCTCTAGTTACTGCTAATAATTCCTGCAATGTTTTGAGTTTTTAAAATAAGAGCGCTATCTTGGCTTGTCTTTATGCAAAGTTGTACCGTCAATAAGCACAAGCAAATTTTCTTGCAAAGCATTCTTCTTGGACTAGGAAAAGGGATACTTTATGAGTTAAAAAAAATAGTCTTTATCAAAATTGCATTATTTTATGTGTGTTATTTCAAATTTTTCAAGAATTACTCACAAAACAAATCCAATATATTCGAAATTTATTCGATTTTACTTTTGTTAAGCTTGTTTTACTTATTGATCGATTTCAGATAGGGTCACAACGAAAAAATTTCGGAAATATTTGTTGTATAAAAAGTGACATGCAAATAATTGTACGAAAATAGTGGGGAACGCGGAAAGAGGTACATTCCTGTATAAACAATTACATGTAACATTGGATATACCAAATATTTTTTAAATTGTTTTATGGTGACCCTATCTAAAATTGATCAAAGAGTAGAACAAGCTTTTCAAAAGTGAAATCGAATAAAAATCCAAAAAGATTGCGGTATTTTGTGTGTAATCATTGAAAAGTTTGAAATATACGCTCATAAAATAATGAAAATTTGATAAAACAATTTTTTCCAAGTAAAAGTCGTTTATCATCAGTAAAGTGAGACTGCTGTATTGCCCTAATTCGGGAAAGTCAAGCTGTATTGAATTCAACTACTGTTAGAGGTTCTCGCTGTTTCTTATTGTTGTTACAATACACCTGTAAGAATTTGAAGAGATTCATCTGTTTCGTTTTCCAGATATTTAATTTCAAAATTCAGTCATTTGAACACGCTCGCTTATGGAAGAACTGATATAAACTTAGTTTTAAGAAAATTGGCCCAATGAATTTCGCCAATTTTTTTATATGTCACAGATATTATTATTTATTTAATGTATACCAAGTTTCGCGACGATCACCGATTTTTTCTACGAAAAAAAAATTAAAAAAGGTTGAATAAAACGATACGACAACGGCGTGAGGTGACTCGAGCTTCCGGCTTCACTTGTAAGATGGCCATTAGTCTCGAAATCACTTTCCGCAAAGGGAAATTTATTCGTGTAAGTATGAATGAATGTATGTATGACATTCAAGTACATGTATATCTACATCGATTTTGTGAAGCGTGGCCAATTCTTCACTCGCTGCCTGTTTTCCTTTGCCCCTCAAATGTTTCCCCCTGATAACTGTATGGGACGTGCTTAAAAAAAAAGTGAAATCATTAGAAAACGATTAATTTCAACTACTTCGTAGAGAACAATCAAGGTGCGCCTATAAAGGATTTTTGAAGTAACGTGACTTTGGCATACCAAGTTGAAAACGAGAACGATAAAGCAAAACGCCTTGAAGAGAAGATTGAACAAGGGAGCCATTTAAAATAGATCGGCGCTTTTCACGCAATGGGAGAAGAAACAAATCCTCGACACCAGTACAGGTTTCGGCGATTAACTGACTTGCATAGCTCGCTATTGAAGAAAAATTAAGACTGGAGTGAAGCCGAAGCGACACATGCACAGTTTTTCCAAAATATGGCTTGAAGATTTAATACAATAGGCTCGTATTATACATACGCAAGTGTGTATCTCTGGTAACCCCTCGACCACGCTCTTGCAGTAGTTGTCAGTAGGAAAGTTTGCTTTTTGCTTGCACTCTCAAGATCTTACGTTCACTGAAGTAAACGATTTCTTACCTACTTACAAGTCAAATAGATGTGCGTAGCTGCCAGAGAATTAAGTTAAAATTTGTTATGTGAAAGAAATTTTTGCTGAATACGACTGTTCAATAAATCAACTTAAATAAAATGTTACGTTTATATTATGTTGTACAAAAGTTGTTAGACTGATTTTGTTGAAATTGAATTCTCGTAATTTGATTCAATAAAATATGTAAGTATATCTTAATCTGAATGTTAGTCTGTCTAAAATTATACGAACTTTCCTTGTTTTTTTGATAGTATAAACTTGAAGCAGTAAATACAAAATATGTTTTTTGTTGTGATTTGAAAATTGCCATCAAATGAAAATGTACTAAAAACTTAAAAATAGTTGTGAGTTACATTAACTTACGTAAACTAAATTGCGCAACTCAATATTATTTTTATCGGTTGTTTATTACAAAAAGGATATAAAAATATATTTTTTTGTGCTGACAAATTAGTTGTATGAAATAATTTTCTGATTCAGTAAGTAATGATCCATATTTTCTATTGTTAAATAATTTCCAATGCTATTTTTGTACATAGTAATAAATATTAAATTATTGTATATCCTTGTTCTTTTTTTTAAAATAAAAGGAATAAGTATTAGACATTTGTAGCTAATTTAGACAGTCAAATTCAACTTGAATCTGTTTACAGGCCAGCAGATAGCCTTTGAACTGTCATCCGAAGTGAGTGCGTGTTTCCAAATTGTCCCTTTTTACACAAATGACACTACTTTGTACCGCTTTTTTATACTTCTTAGTGTTCTCTTGTCTCTTTTGCACATATGGTGTATTCAGTGGAAGCTGAAGAGTACATTCTTCACGGTTCTTTTCTTTTTTCAACCTTAGATTCAATGTGAAGGCACAGCTGAGCAGTATTAGCTTTAATATTACAATTAAAGGTACCATGACTAGGAGTTTAGTCAACAAAACCAACTTGTATTGACAAACGATTATGGAGACAAAGTTTATTGACATACAAATATAGAGATATGACAAGAGATGAGACACAGAACGAATGTCAGGAGCAAAAATACCTAAATACAGACATACTTAATTAGAAAAGCTAATAGGTAGTATCTTAAAAAGAGAGTCGTAATGTAGAAATAATCTTTTCGGCCACATACAGAGAAAAGGGAAGGTACGCTTTATGTTAATTATGTGTAAATGGTAAACATAGATAAAGAGAAGAGAAGGTTATTTAAAAATATCCGGTCTAATCAGCAAATACAAATCCTACTAGAATCATAGGCACCAATGCAGAGATTCGTTAACGCAAAAAAAAGATTAAAAGCCAAAATTTGAATTAGGGATGCATTTATTTCCACTTCATAATTATATTTTTTTTTTTTACATGCATTACAGTGCTATACATTCGGCTCTTTTCTAAAGGCACTACTTGGGGCACTCAGCTCTTGGGGGATGAAAGAGAAGAAAGATAGGAGGGGGTAGGGGTGACTAACAACTGTTCCGCATTCGCCCAGTAAGTCCTGTGGGTGGGGAAATCACTTGGGAAAAATTAATCGCGAAACGGCCCGGTGTATTTCCCAAGTTGGGACCGGATATCTACGTCCAGGTGTAGGAACATGCTTATACTTAAATACACCAGACAAAATTGCGCTTATCTCTTTAAAGTTGTATCTTATAGTTGTCTTATATTTACAGATCAGAAAAAGAGTAATAAAACTCTTTTTCGATGATTACTTAAAGTACAAGTAAATTTATTGTGCCAACTGCCCTCTTCTTATTTACTGGGTGCCTCAAAGCCTATCATTATCGTGCTCCTCTACGGAAGCTTGTTATAATCGCAAGTTTTTTTAATGCTTCTTTTCTAGGTTTGAAAACCTTTTCAAATTTGGTTTACGTTGAACTTGAAAATCAGTAACGACACTGTCAAGAAACTTGTTTTTAGCTATACCTTCCAAATAATCAGCACCAGTAGCATAACTATCACTAGATTAATATTTTACAATTTTTACATACTTTTGTTCTTAAATTAAATTAAAAAAAACTTTTGATACAACTTGAGATATTTTTTTTGCGTGGATGCTAACATGACTATCTACATTAAATGGGTGGGCACACCCTTCTAACAAATCTTTTGCATATTTCATTCATCTCCACTTTTATTTACAATCCAGAAAAGATAGATTGTTATTGAGTATACGTCGTTGTTGTAGGAGCATCCGTTTCGGTGTGTACTTTTTTGATACTTGCAGAGATTTTTTGTTTAGGTATGTGTGAAACATCTGTGGTGTGTTTCCAAGAGTCCTTTTTAATGTTGCTCGTTAATTTCCCAACTTAGCCTTTATTATTAGTAATAACAGTTATTTATAGGATAATCGTTTCTCTAAGGCATCAAAAATATCGTAACTGTTATTCCAAGTTACAAGTATCCACACCGATATCAAGGCAAAACTAAAGAATTGTAGTTGAAAGATTGTCGAAAAATCAATCATGTTACAAAAGTATGTATCAAACATCATCGGTTCAAGAGAAGTAAAGGATATGGAATTATGAACTTCTACTCGGACATAAAAAATCACAATAGACATAATTGGACAGATATATTTATAGAAGACAGCCATCGAAAGTTATGAGGGTCAAATTTTTTTATTGTAAACAGAAAAAACACAAAAGTAAAGATAAATACAAATTAGAGCATGGGGAATAAAAAACTGTAACACTAAATGCTCTGTAAAAACATCAAATGATACAAATATTCATGTATACTCGGAAACGCAAAGATAAATAAAGATACAGAACTTAATCATAGCCACACAAAAAAAAACAAGAAAAACGCAACAATGTGTCAGAAATTGAATGATAGATTGTATTGAATTGAACAACTCGTTCCTTCAAATTGGGATACATAAAAAAAAGACATGAACACAAAAAATTCAAACATAAAGCAGCAGAAATAGTTACTAAGAAACGATATGCAAGAATTTAAAGATATTAAAATTAAGAAAGTTTTTTAAAATCTATTTTAACTATGGCACCCATCAGAAAACTGCTTAATCACATACATATATATCATCCCATATCCTATAGCTATGTTGGTAAGGCGTAGTGGCTCCCACTCCCTCCCTCCTTAACGAAACCAGGAAAAATTCAGCTGTCTTTTACGTTATTTTGATGGGCCTTAAAATCTATAGTCCCCTTTTTTTTTACGCTCTTACACAGCCCTCCATACATTTTTATAGCCCTTCCTGAATCTCGCGCACCGTTAATTAAATGCGATTATTTATTTCTTATGTCACTTTAACACATCAATCAATCTAATAAGTTTCTGAAAACCAACACACTATAATCAATATTGTAATGAATGATTATAAACTATTTCTGTTTATAAAAAAGGCATTACTAAAAATTTGTCAAAATAAAAGAAAAAAATACTTTAACATGTACATATGTATATATATTTTATGATAATATTTTAGACTCATATTTCTTCTTAGTTTTTTTTTTTCTATTGTACTACAGAATTAAAAATTATTTTTTTATTTGTCCATCCGCCCAAAACGCAAATAGATGGACTATATTTTTATCGATTTGCGTAAAAAGGTAGGTTGCATGTTTGTAGCATTAAAAATTTTACGATACGATTGAGCTGCAGGCTGCTATTAAACGCACATTGTTCATTATAATTCGACGGTCAGCCCATACATACATACATACATACATACATACATACATACATACATACATACATACATACATACATACATACATATATACATACATACATACATACATACATACGTTGAAATATACGAAAAAATTAACGTTTTCAATGACTATTTTTTGATCGGCAGATATGTGCTGGTTTTATCGTAAATTCGCAAGGAAATGAGCTCTACAAGGGCTCATTTTCTTCGTCTTGGTCTGCAGAGTGCGATTTGCCCAGTGACACCCTCTTTTTTCTAGCTCTGTGAAGAGCTGTGATGTCCAGAAGAAAGGCACGGAAATCAGCAAAATAACGCTTAAAACTTGCTTCTGTATTTTCAACCATAACTTCGCTCCTAATACAACTACGATATCCCCTTTAAGCCCAGCTAAAAGTGTTTAGAAAGAGTTTTTGTATGGACAGAACCAAAGTTATAAGCGTGCTTTTCTTATCAAAAACTTGAGTCTCCATCATTTTTTAACATTGCTTTAAAACCCTTGTAAGTACCTCTGTCAACGCTTTTGATTTATTCAGAGCTTTTTTTTTAATTTCTTCGTCAGCGCTATCAAGTGCTCCGTTAGAAAATATCGTACGTACCTCAAAAACTGATCTCCAAGCGAAGAAGTGACTCTATGATTTTTACTAATTTCAATGCTTTTAAAGTATTTAACTACCGTGGAGCTCTGAACAATATAAGAGTATCTACTTCAATTGTAATCAAAAGTGCTTGCACAAAGCTTTAATGTACGCTCCGTTTGAGTCAAAAATAATGCTTGGATCGAAAGTTACGAGCAAATAAAAATTACGTTAAATACTCTTCAATTTTGTTGATTACGAGTTTTTTTTTACACCAACTTGAATCGTCCGTAACTTTGGCCCTGATCGACGTTTTAAGCTTATCTGGTGCTTAAATTTAAGCTTTTTCTAAGCGCTTTTAGCTTGGTTCAAAGCAAATATCATAGCTATATCCTAAACCAAGTTTTGGTTGAAAATAAAATAGCAAGTTTTATGTGTCATTTTTCCGACTTCCGTGCCTTTCTTTCGGAGATCACAGCTATTCCCAGAGCAAGAAAAAAGGGGGTGTCACAGGGCAAATTTCACTGTGCAGACCAAGATAAAGAAAATGAGCCCTCGTAGAACTCATTTCCTTGCGAATTCACGATGAAACCAGTAATTAACTGCCGATCAAAAAATAGTTATCAAAAACATTGAATCTTTTGTATATTTTGACAAATACACACATACTTAAATTACTAATGGCAATAATGACTTATCAATTAATAATCAAGGCGGCAATCATATTTTTATCACATAATTTACTTTATTGAGAACGGAAGCTTCAACATTTTACATTAAAGTTATTGTACTAAAGAAAAAATTTTATACAAATGTCATAAATTAATAAGTTCTAAGTATCAGCAATCAGAACACAATAAGTGCTTTTGGACGCGCAGAACCAAAATTGAGAAGCACTCAGCATTTGAGATACATTTTTACATATCCTATCTGCAACACACATAATACTCAAGGTTGCGTTTGACAAGTGTACAGGGACCTATCTTTGGTATTAATTCAATATTAATCAAAGTAGTATCTGAGGTATCAAATTTAACTTTATATGCGTGAAAATATGAATCAAAATACATGTTTCGATTCTTTCTTGCAAAAAAGTATACATAATTTTTATTTTATAAATTTTTTCTATTATAGCAAATCTTGGTTCTTTACTTATTTCGCGAAGTAGTCTTCATGATACTCTTTTCCATGTATTTGTACCCATGCATAACTTACTAAATGTAACTCTCCCTGAACGTTACCAATAATATCGATTATTTCTACATCGGTATTTCTTTTTATTATAGAACCCATAATAACATCTGCTGTGTTTATTCCAAATTCATTCAGATTACACAGATTTAATACACTTTTTACAGCTATTATTAGAGGTAGGTTCCTATGGCTCTTGGTACTTTTAGCAACGTCTATTAAAGATTTATTTTTTTGCTCATACGGCATGCTCCAAAAATGAATGGGTGGTCCATTATCTAGCATTATGGTTGAAGTATGTGACATAAAGTGTCCTTTTGAAGGTGAATCACCAAATAGCTGTACATACAAATTGTGGTGTTGCTCAATGAATTTACTTATCATATATACATGCGAAACTGTAAAATTTGGTCGCAAAATTATCCCAATAACTTTCCTTAAAATTCGGAATAGCTTCCAATGTTTGTTATTTTGTGGAACTAGATCACCTATCATTTAATTCAAATATCTACATAAGCACACCATCTCTGATGCAGACTGCTTTACGCATAATTTTTTACAACTACCGGTAACATAATTTTTCGCATCCTTAATTTTTAATAGAGTAGGTTTGTTTTCAGATTTAAGATGACCGTATAGAAATGTTTCGATTCGGTTATTAATTTCTTCTACTGTTAAAACTTTATCGATAAATATTAGAGTACTTAGGACTTTTTCAACTGTATACACCGCCATTCCTTTGAAAACATCATGCATGATATCTATTGATTTGTTTTCGGCTATATGGAATTTATTGATGTGATTAAATGCACACTCTTCTTTAATACCGCATGTCGAATTTTTAATGTCATGATAATAATTCTCTTTTGATCTAAACTGAACTTTATTTTCTTTGCCCAAAATCTTACATTCAGCTGATGTTGCACAGCACAGCAGACAATAATTATTTGCTGAAAAGCTTTCTACAAATCCACAACAGCAGTTTTAACCAAAGTGTCACCTAACATCAACATGGACTCAAAATAAACGGTGTGTTTCATTCCGTCCACATTTACTTTAACTTCTTTTTCTGATATAATGTTTAAATCATCAATGTCCTCTTTGAATATTGAGTAGTTGCCAAATTATAATCTGTCTTCAGAATAAAAAATACTTGACAAAAAACAATTATTCAATTTCGACGAGACGTGCGATGGAAGGCATGCTAGTGATGTATACACTCCTCCAAATTTTTGTTTGCTGGGGTGACTGACAAGAGGATTCCCGGTTTCAAAATCGTCAAAGAATATGTACAAAGGACAAACATTTCAATTACTTTGACATGTGTATTTTCATTTCCACAGATTGGCTTGAACTATATATAATCTATCTTTATATGTTTGCATTTCCATCAACAAACCATCTCTAAGATTATTTTAAGTTTTTGCTGCATAGGAATGTGTGAAACTGTAACTTTTTTCTTTGAAGTTGTATTTTCCCCAAAACTTTGCGGCTTTAGAACTATCTTCTCCCGTATATAACGTTCTAGAAGATGTCAAGAAGCAGAATTTCGTTCGTAAGCTTTAAATCTCAATTGTTGTTAGAAAATGTTCAAAATGATTTTTGTTATCTTTAAAAACAAAGTCAATCACACCTGCAGTGCTTTGATTCACACTACCTTTTAAATTTGCATTGATGTCCTCACTTGTGCATGGTATTAATAATTGCGAAAAAATATTGTAAACTTTTTTTATGATTTTATTAACGCCACTACTTGGCAAATATTGTAAATTATTTGAGAACAATGTAAATTTCAATATTTCTAAATTTAATTCAGAAGGTGTATGGGTTCTCGAAAATTATGCTGCTGTGAAAAACTCATGCTTCAATGTGCAATTATTTATTTGACTGTACCTGAACACGTTATACTAAATTCAATGATTACTATGTAAATTTAACGTAATGTATAAATAATCTTAGTTACGATGTGACTACTACGTTCAACTATTGAAAAAAAGATACATTTTCTTTACTGTAATCTCTTCCGTTTCTTACATTTGATATTTAGTTTTGCATGTACTTTTAAGTGTTTTATCAATTGATTAACACTACTGTAATTGTCTTGATCCAAACTTTTGTATACAAACTTCTTCAAGAAGCGCCAGATGTGTTTATTTCTACAAGAAAATGGTTTTAATAGCACTATTGCGCTTTTGAAACATAAATCCACTGCTGTGACGGGAGAATCAATTTCGTACTCGTGGTCGCCCAATACTTCATACGAGTGTACAATTTTCGAAAAGCTTCCAATAACAGCTATAAAAGGCAATATGCTTCTTTGTGCTGTGCGAATAAACTTTTTATAATCTGTTTTTTTGTTTGGAAGTCCTCTAGATCCTGAAAAAAAAGAATAAGATGTGCCATCAGTTTGACAGTATTAAATAATTATTCTGCTCTGGCCGAAAAAGTGATACTTTGCGATCAGTGAATCGAGACAATTATTGGGTTACAAATTAGGAATTTATAAAAATAAAAATGAGCAAAGACGACTGTATTTTGGACTAGGACGTTCAGTAGTCAGTACTACACTTAGACTGTGTTCCACGCGTAAATAAAATTGAGTACATACAGTTAAATGTAAAATAACGCACAACTCCAAATTATTACACTTTCAATCATTGTACGTATAAAAATGTATAAAATGTTTAAGTCACTTCTTTAGCATTTATGATGAAATAACTAAAAATTTGAATTTCATTTACATTGCAAATGAGACAAAATAAGTTCAAAGTCTCTTGGATAGTTGGATTCCACAATGTTTTTGTTTTCGATCTACTTGATCCTTGAGGTATAACTCCAAGTACATATGATAATACTACCAAAGCCAAGACCGGCTTTTCAGCTGAATATTAATAGTTATGTTAATGTATCAGAAAAAAAGTATTATTCGATTTAATTTATGTTGCTATAGAATAACAAACCTTTATCTAACTCTTTATTAAAGATTTCAAGTCGATTTCTTTGATTCGTTTTTTCTTCGATTCAGCAAGACTAGCGATCAAGCGACTAGCCGCAGCCCATTTCTTCTTTAGTACGTCTTTGTAATCTCCTAGATCCAAAGTTTCAAAGTCAAGCTCAACTTATTAAAGACATTTTTGGAATAACGGCATTAATAACACGTATAACTACTGTACACCACTTGTATTAATTCGGTTAGTATACTTATAAGTTTGTATCCATCTGTCAAAGTTAAAGCTGGGAACTTTTCAAGTATGGTGTTAACACCAACAGTGACATAAAATTCTTCTCGAAGTAGTTTACTTTTTTTCCACACTTCTTCAAAAGTGTTTTTTATTTCAGTGATGTGCTCTCTTGCTTCTCTGTACTTCTCAGAGTCAATGATCACTGTCCCTTGAAACAAATAATGCGCACAGTAAAAAAAGCACAATACTGAACATCGCACATTGATAATTTCTTCAATTTTTATTTGTATGGAACCTGCGTCTGTACACGGTACGAACTGTACAGTTACATACTTTGTTGTGTAATGTTTTTTATTACAATTACATTAAAAAATTAAGATATCGTAACACTTCTAATTACAAATTAACGTACCTGTTATATTGTTAGATTTTTTGGGTACCGTTGATGTTATGATATTAACTTTTATAGCTTCTTGTCTTAGTTTACAGTATTTGTTGTAAAGAATACCACTTGCTGCATTTGGGCCGGGAACATTAGTTGCTTCTTTCTTTGCATACATATAATAACGATGTTTATCCTCTGTTGGGAACAATTCTTGAATAGAATTCGAAAGAAATGAAAATTGTTGTCCATCAATATTGAAAAAATAAGAGTGAAATTAATGAATTAAGAATTGATCAAAATTTTGAGTAAAATTCGTAAACGTTTCCCATTTTTCATATAATTATATCTTGGTGTTTTGTACTAAAGATCCGAAAGAATTGTTTATGATGCTTGCTCTCTTAGTTAGAATAATTCCAAACCAAGCAATGAGCTTGCACATCAAATTAAATCACACAACGAGAATCAGTGATTTATTCGAATCGAAAAATAAACGAGACGTTTACCAAAAGATAATACAAAATTCGAAACATTATTATGTACCTCAATGATACATGATCTTAAAATGATAAACTAAACACAATCAGTAGAAAATAAAGGATAAAAAATGTGTTAAAACGGAAAGAATAATTTTATATTGAAACTGATGTAATCGACTAACTTACTAGTTTGAACGAAATTGAAATATTGTAAACTAGACAAAATACAAAGGAAAACAACTTACAAATTGCGAGAACGGAAGTATAACGATCAATTGCGAGATGCGAGTGTGCGACTCATTTCGAACTGGAAAATGGCCCCAAATCCGACCGAGCAAAGCGTGCAAACTGAGTAAAAGAATTATTGCGATGAACAAAGGCGAGCAGCGACGGCTTCGCAGGAGCGACCTGCTCGCTTGACGATCGAGACGAAATAGAGCGAGCTCAGCGGCTCTTACCTCCAAAAGCAGGAAAATCAGAGTGGGGAGACAACTACACATTTGTAAAGCTTATTTGACAACAAATACCCGAGTAATTTTTCCCGAGCGAATGACCAAAAATATAAGTGTGTCTCCCACTGAACTATTAGTATTGCCGCCGATGCCCCCCTTTTCCACCAAGACCACACCTCGCAATTGTGCCAAAACTTTCCGTTCACTCTTACATATTGTCCGCCTTGACGCATTAAAGCGTCAAAAAAAAATTAAAACATAATAAAGAGAAAAAATACTAATAAACTCAATAAGAAAGTGTAAGATAGGAAAGTCTATTGTTCGAATAGAGCTAATTCCGTAACCCCTTTCGGTGGTAAAATGG
>JAPYYV010013580.1:0-14365 GCA_030522625.1 Copidosoma aretas
GGTTTTTTTGAGGTTATGGGCAACCCTAGCCCGATGGAGTTATTCTGACCCCAAATTTGAATTCAGCGACCCCAAAAACATATAGTTAACATGGTCCGATCACCTAACCCCAAAATTTTTTTTTTTTGTGTGGCTGTGTTATTTATGTGCAAATATAAGATATGTATATGTAGGTAAATAGGGCACAACAGTAAAGATTAAAAGTACAAAAATATGTAATGCGTTATAAATTATGATATTATGTAAATGTAAAAAGAAATATTAATACGTTGTTGTATGTTTAATCGATTGCATAAGTTACTCAATTGAAAATAATATTTGTACTAATGTAAGAAAATAAGAATTTTTAATTGTTATGAACCAATCAATGAAAATGTAGAAGGTTATAAAAATCTATATCAGAAATGAAAAAATAATAAAAAATTAAATTCATATCAACAAATATCAAGAAGAAATTTTAAAATGATATCTTATTATAAACTTATATCAATAATTGATTTTGAAATGACCACAAAATTACAAAGAAAGGCTCATAACTATTTCTGTCATTATAATGATTGCTTAAATATAGTATAAACCCATACATATATATATATATGTATATATTTATATATATATAAATAAATTATAACCTTAAATACCCATTAGAATCATTATCAGTAATAAATTTTTAGCAATTATTTGATAAATCAGTAAACTCTTTCCATATATTGACTATATTTGTTCAAATTTTTAGCAAACTTTCATGAGATCGCTCTGGTTATCTAGGTTTTAACGCATATATGAGTATTGAAATTTTTTATTTATTATTTAGACATGAGAATATAAATATTGATGTATGGGGATTGGCGTGCGGAGCGTCAGGGGGTGATGACGCATTAACATATACATATATATATATATGTGTGTGTCTCTGAGAGAGAGTGTGTTTGTGTGTGTGTGTGTGTGTGTGTGTGTGTGTGTGTGTGTGTCTATGTTTGTAACAGAGCCGGTTCGGCAGTTACGAATCATCCCTAACAATAAGCCCTAGATGTATCTAAACATATTTCTAAGAGAAAATCGGAGCTTGAAACTTTTTCCTTGCCTATCAAAATATGTTTCCTTCACTTGATGAGATTCATGCTATCCAACTTATTATCTACCGTAGCTTTGTTAATGCCAAGATTATTTTCTAAGGCCAAAATTTCGTCTTGAAAACCGTATAGTGTACATCCAACTATATTATACGGCTAGATACCAGGATACTATTGAGCCGATCAATCTAGATAGGTAGCGGACCGCGTATCTAGGCTCTTTTTCAAATTTTTCCATCGATTTCGCGATATATCTTCTTTTTTGTGTTAGTTGTAGCCTAATAGTTTCAAAGTCAAAAATAAACTCCGACAATTTTTGTTTCTGACTAGAAATAGGTTTACTCTTTCCCTCTTGTTCGTCGAAACCTAAGTCTATAAGTTTTGTGCATGTTTCAGTGAAATTTTCCGTGCATACAGTCTAATAATAATTTAGAAAAAGTCAATAATCAAGGTATATTACTAAAAAATAGCTAGTCTTTTTGAAAGTGAGAATACTGGTTTGAGTCGTTTTGTAAAAATGTATGGTGCTACGAGTATATACTACCCAAAAGTTAAACATGTAAATTCATAAGTAGCCCTTCAGATTTGAATCGTAAATATTTTCTGTGAGATTTGTCTATGGATACTGCATAATACGCGTCTCTGAGATCTATTGTAGTCTTATACGTTGCTGGATGGTTTTTACGTGTTGAGGGTGTTTGTTGGTCGTTCCGTGGGGTTTGGGTGCTCCTGCTCGGTGTGGAGTAATGTTTTTGCCCACACGTTGATGTGGTCGATTTTTTGAGAGTTGATTGACAAGGTGGACCCTTAAAATTTTTTGGAACCGTGTATGTATGAAACCTTCTAGCGAGTATTTGTACACCTTGGTCTGTTAACTTCTCATCTTTAAAATTTTTCAATAAACTTTTCCTAAAAAGGGGTTTATAAACTTTTTCTGTGCTCAGTATCTTTTTTTTTTCACTTGTGAACGATAACCAGTATAATGTTCCGACGGATCAGTGTTTCGTCGTGAATCATATCTATGATGAGACGTGCCTTATTACTCACAGCTTCTATATATTGTTCAGTTTTTTGACATCACCCCTTTCCAAGAGAGTTGCGATGACCTTAACGCTATCACCCATGCAAGCTATAAGCTTTTCTTGCTTGTTAATTATTCTCCGGTCTCTAGTAGTAGCTGTCTCATTATTAGAAAGATTCATTTTTTTGTGTAGCACAGAGAGAAGGTGGGAGATTGTCTTAAAACAAGCAGTTCTTTGGCCCAAGATATTTGTTAAGAAGCTCAGTTCTATTTTTTTTGGGTAGTTTAATTTGATGAAGCTCAGTTCTATTCTTTTTGGGTAGTTCAAGTTTAAGAATCTCAGTCCAGCATTGTGCGAACCGGAACTAAGAGTGTAACAACTGCTGTATGCTATGTTCATTTTTTTTTAATCGCCTCTTTATTATCCTTAACATTTTCCTTGCTACTGCGTCTTTTTCTGAGGAATCCTCGTGGTGCCTCAAATTCTTTTTCTCCCTCTTTGCTCTTTGATTTTCTCTTTACTGAGATGTGTTATAGCTTTGGCATACAAAAGGGAATTAAGGCAGGAAGCAACGACTGTGGCGGTCGGGCTCTGGTCAGTTCGGGTTTATTGACTTATTAAGATTTTAACAGGTGGCAGTACTGGAACAGAAAGAAGGGTAAGACATAGTTGATCTTAAGGAGGAGGTGTGAAATAAAATTTTTTTGAAACCATAATACTTTCCATTTGCGCAATGGATTAAATAGTCACTCGAGGATTATTTTACAAAGATTGTACGTATGCTTAATAATATTGTCTTAAAAGAAGACAATTTCTTGTTGGATTTTAAGAAGCATGTAAGTTAGGATAGTAATCTTAAGTTTAAAAAGTAGTAGGAAGTATATCAGCAATAGGAAGGATTGGAAATAGTCGTATTACAAGAATTTTATTACCGTTTTAAAAAAGTTTTCTAAAAGGAGTCTGATTAAGTAGTCAATGTGGTATTCTTGATGCAGTAAAAAAATAGAGTTAAACTTTAATTATCGTTGATATGGAGCAAAAGAGCTCTTCATTCTTAGGTCTGTGCCTAAATTACTTAAGGCAAAGATCCACCATTGTACCCTCCTTCCCCTTTCTATGCATTAAACTGTAAGAATTTAACTAAAGCTCTACCCCCTCCCCCCCAAACTTTTACGAAAAATTTTTATTATACAGATTTTACGTGTCTGCTTCAAAAAAAGCACTATCAAAAAATATCATAATCATCTAATAAGTTTATCGGGTATTAAACATACTTTTCTTGTTTCTTGCCATACCGTATGTAGTTTAAGAGCCTACTGCAAATTTGGCTGCATATAACTATACAGGAAGAAATTTTTTTGGTGGATAGCGTAACGATTGTATCAAAAAATGAGCCAGAGCTGCAAAATGTACGGAAATATTGAAAGATTAGGTAAAAATGCTTTAGTGCATATAGCGGCTAGCGATCTGAGCAATCTCTGATCTAAAGGAATTTAGCTCTAAAAATTAGGGTTTTGTCCACCAATCATAAAATAGTTATAATAAACTGATAAAACTATGGTCGAAGCGAGAGAACAGCCTACAAAGTTGTAATGGCATGTTTTACAACGGACATCTGTTTTGGCGGCCATACGTATTCATGTCTGCACACATTGTGGATCAAATATGGTGCTAATAATCTTGAGTACTACTTGAGTAACATTTTTTGCACTACTCTAATATTTTAACAACCAACATTCGAATTAATGTTAATCACTATACACTGTAGATGTACAATACTATGGATAATAGTAAGCATTTATTTATCCACTTATCTATTTATTTACTTATCTGCTAATGTAATAAAATATAGGTTAAAAGGTATTGTACATTACATTTTATATAAAAATGTAAAGATGCTTAGCCATGAATACCACTATCTGAATGATGAGTAGTAAAATTATGGCTTGATAAATCGAGTCGAAGGAGTAGAAACTGATAGATTATCATCCTCTTTATGATGATAATAATGATGATAATAATGATAAAGTCATATATTTATTATTTTCTTAGGCTTTTCTACTATAATTAGTAAACTGATAAACATATAAATAAGCAAGTAGTAAAACATATAATAAATCATATGCTCAATATTTTATATCCACATTGTATACTGATCAATATTGTTCCAATGCAAGGTATTAGGACATTTATATAGCGCACGAAATGTTGGTCAAGTATAGTATTTTACATTATCGGCACCGTGTCTTCTCCGCTGTGTATGCAGACATATATAAATATCTATCCGGCCATCAAAACAGATGTTTGTTGTAAACATATACCGTTACAACTTTCTAAGCTATGTCCTTGCTCCTACCGTGTTTTTATCAGGTGACCATATTTATTGTGCGATTAGTGTGGACAAAATACTATCTTTTAAAGCTTACTTCGTTTGTAGCCAAGATTAGTTAGTCCGTGAGCTACTATACGGTCCGAAGATATTACACTCCATTTTTCCACATTTCCATACACTACGCAGCCTTGTGTTTTTTTTTATATAATACTTGCGCTATCTAATCAAAAAATTCTGCCTGTACAGTTATAGGTAGCCAAATTTGCAGCAGGCTCTCGGACTAATACCAAGATCAGACAGATTAGATCTCAGATCCCCGGCACCGTTGACGGTGCATGTAAACAAAACTTAGCCTTGTCTCACACGTGTCGTCACAAGCCTAATATTGCCGCAAGAGTTGACAAATAGCATTGATGTACTTAGGTGCAAGGAAACTGACAGATTCCTAATAAAATTACTGTGCGCAGTATTCTTTATCACATTGGCAGAACAACAGCAAATACAGAGCGTTTAAGGATCATGTAGTTAAGAAATCCATCATGTCATCTACTTTAGGAATAGCTCTCAAAGTATAGGCCGGCGCACTAAGGCTTATAGTCTAGGAAACGTAGATAGCAGCTTTCACAAAACCATAAAATATGCAAACATGAAATATTCTGTTTAAGACTTTGTTCCTTACAAAAAAAATATTTAAGAACATTCTAGTACCTAGGTTCTCTAGGAAAAAAGCATTTTAAGTTTTGAGATGCCTATGTCTTAAAAATGGAGATACATGGCGAGAAACAACTTGTACCAATTAAAAAAGCGTAAAAAATGTAGAAAAATGGAAATTTGTTTTATTTTCAAAAGCGTGAGCTTTCGAGAAAAACAGGCGCAAAGACGTGGCTGCAAGACAGCAGACAGCTAATGCGGCCAGGGCCTATTCTGCAGAGCAGTCGTTCTCAGACAGCGACGCCTACTATTTTTAGCACTAATTTTTTTTAAGATTTATCACTTATAAGAATCAGACAAATAATTTTTTTTATGCACTTTTCACGCCCTTTTAATTGGTGCGAGCCGTTACTTGATACGCATTCTTATTTTCGAGATGTAAGCATATAAAAATTAAAAATACTTTTTGATGTGATTAAATTAAATCAACAAACAAGGTTTATTTTTTAATTAAAATCTTAACTCTATCATAAAAGAACGTTACAGCTGTTTTAATTCTTACAAACCCTGGTCACTAGGAAAATTTTTATCTTTTTTTTCGTGATCTGCAAGATTTGAAACAGATAATATAAAGTTTTTTTAAGCTGGCAGCTGCGTTTCCTGGACATAATGTTTTCAATTATTATATTATTATTTTTAGATTCTCTGACTAAGCCATTTCTTGTACTTTTAAAATCAGACTTTTTAATCATCATAACTAAAAATCAATAAAAAATTACCAGAGGGTGATGCAGTCGAAATACTTCCTATCTGTTCTGACGACAATTCTCGGGCGTTTGGTTCGGATGGTTTCTTCGGCTTACGCTTACGTGTTTGTATACCATCTTTCCTCATTGCCAGCGGTCGGTTAACTCCATGCAGCTTAAAGTACAGTCCACAAGCATTACACACCGTTTCACCTTCATTGTTGCGCCTCCAGAGAGTTGTGGTTCGCGTGCCACAATTCGTACAACAAAGCCCAAGTCGCCGTGTTGCCGTCTGAAATTTACAGATCTGTTTCATTTGCTTATGCATATTGACAATTTCACAATTTTGACTCTTACTTATGTAAAGATTTTAAAGTGTATTTCCATTACAATTTAAAGAGTTTTACAAATAAAACTGCCATTTAAAAGGACGGATCCATATAATTTATTTAAATTTTAAAATTATTTTAAAGTTTTATTCAAATAGGCAGTGTGCAAGATGACTTAGTCCATTATTCTATATTTTGATAAAGAGTTATTTGTAATTGCCAAAGATCGCTGTAACATTTACAATGGTTCCACTTTTCGAAGTTTTTTTTTACATAAATTATGTATATATCTTCCTATAATACATAGTTGTAAGAGTAAACAGCAAGGTTTTGCTCCTTCGGCTCCCCCCAACCTTCCCCCGCTCTCCTCACCTTCCCCTTGCTCCCCCCGGCTCCCCCTGAAATAAGGTAGTTTTTCTTTCATTTTTTCGCATATTTAAAGTAATCCCAAATTTTCGCTAGATCCCCCTGGCTCTCCCTCATACTCCCCCTGATTCCCCCAAATTTCCATAAAATTGTTTATCACATTATGTAATTATTAATGATGGCCGCAACCTTATATAATTAGTATGTAAAATAATGCTGTGAATAAATTTCTAAAGCCTTATGTATAAACTGTTACGAATGGTTTTATATCAAAAGATAATTTTAATTGAAAACAACAACAAATTTTGTTACAATTTCACTTACTACCAATGTTTATTTTGATTACATAGTTTTAAATGTCTTTCTAGGTACTCCGCTCTTACAGAACCTTTCCCACAATTTTAACAAATATTTTTTTGTACGTTTTTTTAATGATTTTTAAAATGTCTCTGTAAGTGATAATTTCTTTTGAAAGATTCCAGCATTTTATACACTCGAAATTTTTTTAATCTTTTGGCATTCTTTCTTGTGACGCAAATACTGTTTTTCTCTAATATGATAATGTTACATAAATCACGTACAAAAACTTTTTTTTGAGAAATTTTTCGTGCGATAATATACATTCTTGACTTGAAAATCTTAATTTACATTTGGCACACTGATAAAATTGAGCATCTATGATGGTGTATCTTAAAACATATCACATAAAATAGATTGTATATGATTTCATAAATCTGGATACTAGAAGGTACTGCAATTTACTTTTCTGATAAAAAAAACTTGCAAGAAAGTATGAAAATAGTAACAAACTATGGAATAATTTTTTTTTACACTAAAATTTTATTTCAAACAATATTTTTTATTTTAAATGTCTTTTCTGATTCAATTAGGATACAATTGTTTTTTTCATCTTGTGATTTATTGATAGTCATAGAAAAATCTCAAGTGAATGGAAATTGTTTTCGGTTCAATGTAAATGGTAGCGAAGAAAAATTGTTCATACTTAGTGTTATTCTCGGAATAAATACTTTATTCTCTTTTTTTTCTCCAGCGACTATTTCAGGTTCGATGTTGCATTTAAATAATTTTGTAATTCGTAATCTTGTACTATTGCAAAGTCCTTTAGATATGTTTAAATTTCGTATTAACATAAGAATAGCGTTTATTTTCAAATTTAATTCATGTGGAGAAAGACCTTCTATAATACTATTTAAATATTCTGTAGGGAAATTTAAAAAAATAGTATTTTCTGTTTTATCTACTCCTTTGTAAGTTGCTTCATGAATACTACAATATGTTACTAATTTTTCTACCATATTATTTAAAAATTTTTTGTTAAAAAAATGTGCGTATTATTTGTTAGATGATTATAGCTTACTTATAAAATAACCATTATCATTATTTAAAATTTTAGAACATATATCATTTGTTTTCCATGTCTGAGGAATTCTAAAAGTTTTAATTTTGCCTTCTGCTGTATCCAGTAACAATGAAGAAAAATTTTTATCAATCAAACATGTATTATTTTTTAAATAAAAAATGTTAAACAAAGGCCGAAGATTAGCAAATTTTATGGTTTCTTGAACAATAGTAGTTTTGCTTTCGTTTTTTACTACTGGAAGAATTTGACGAAAGTCTCCACCTAAAATTATTATTTTATTTCCAAAAGGTTTATTATTACTAGATAAATCTCTCAAACTCCTATCAACGATTTCTAACGCTTTTTTGGTATCATAGAAGCTTTATCCCAAATAATTACTTCTACATTACGTAATTTTTGTTTATCTCGCTCAAAATGGAAGAACGCACTTTCTGTAGTGCTTATGTCTAAAGGAAGTCCAAAAGTTTTGTGAGTGGTCATTCCCCTTGGTAGCAGAATAGAAGCAATACTCGTCCAAGCCGTTGTAGGAATTTTTTTCAATTGATATGAAGTAGTAAGTTAATGTTTTGTATAGAAAAGTTTTTCCAGATCCACCAGGACCATTAATAAAAAAACATTTTTTTTTAAATTTTATTATCTCTTGAAAAATTCGATGTTGATCATGACTGAGTTGTAAAGACATTTCATAAAATTTGTTTTCAAAAAAAATTTTCATTGTTGTCAGTATCGATACTTTTTTTTATCATTTCTGTTGGTTCTGGTAAACTTAAATCTTTACAAGACATATTTTCAGAATTCAAAATTTCGTTTAAGTGTAAAAGAGCTTTATTTTGATGATCTTTACAATCTTTAATGGAAAATTTTTTGTATCTGTTCCAAATACTATTTCCAAAAAAATTTTCAGACATAATAAACCATGCGAAAAATTTTCGTAGTTGAGAAGGCAGCATAACGTTACATGCTTCTTCAAAAATAATATCGATTTGAAAATCGTGTTTTACTAATCCCATAGAAATAGCTGTTTCTTTATAAGTACTGTAAGTGATGTCATTAACAATTCTTAAATCTATGAAAGAAGTTTTTCCTGCTACTTTATTCAATATCCATTTTAAATAAAATCTTTCCTGATCTTTTGGAGAAACTACGTCTAATCTGCCAAATGTAATATTTTTTTGTCTTGAGTTTGGCTAAAAATATAAACATATTTTATAAACTTATGGGAGTAGTAATACAAAAAGTGTAAGTAGTAGTATTAATAGTAGTAGTAGTATTAGTAGTATTAGTAGTAGTAGTAGTAGTAGTAGTAGTAGTAGTAGTAGTAGTAGTAGTAATAGTAGTAGTAGTAGTAGTTATTTAATAACTTTCTTACACAGATCTGTCCCCGACTTTATATTTAGACTTTTAATTCTCTGTCGATGTAAAAGGAATATTTCTTTTTCGTTGCAATTGGGAGTCTAATTCACTGTCACATTTTCGTTTAGACATTTTGTAACTTTTGAAAACTAATTTAACGAAGTAAAAGTAAACAAAGAAAAAAATACCAATGTCCCAAATTTTTGGTTATAAAAAATTTTGAAAAAAAAAAAAAAATTAACCAACGATAGTGTTGAAATAGAATCATTTTTATATTTCTAACTATATTATTATTTGATATTTCGACGATATTTAAAATCTTTCAATACGTAGTGGTTTTAGATATACTAAAATTGAAGAATCAGTGAGGAAAAATAAAAAATAATTGTTAAAAACAAATTTAACTAATTCTGGTCAATATAAAATAATTATATATATAAATTGTAGGGAACAAATAATTTGATTCGTTTTTTTTTCCATACTTCGTAAGTCTATATATGCAATTACGGGGGCTGGTGCGCGGAGCACTCGTATATATATATATATATATATATGTCTAAACATTTAATACAAGAACTGATTCTTTAATACAGATATGCTTATAAACGTAGACAACCAAAACGACAACATAAAAATTCGCTTAAAATCTAAAAAATATTCTAAGTGCATGACATATGATCACAGATTTACCATATATTTATCACTAATTAAATAGTGATAAATAACTTCTATCGTTACTTATGCTTGAGATTTATATGTACTAATATTTTAAATATATATATATATATGTATAAAATGTTTATAAAATTAGTATTGTTTCGGAAACAATTTACCACTTTCCTTTAGTCATTTTTCAATGTTTTAGAATAAATTATAAATATAAGGTAATAAAACGGTGACATTTTAAAATTCCGACTATATTATCAAAGTAAAATTTTTTTTTTTTTATTGTATATAAAGATTTTCACATTCTTTCACGTCTACCTTTGTTTTGTCATAACTTCTTAAAATTCATGTGTCTTCAACTTAATACTGACTGGATGTGCAATATAATATAATACTTAATTGATTTACAAATTTTTTTAATACCACTTACTTTGATTTCATATTTTATAAAAAATATTTAATGTTTCTCGAGCTACATTTTTTTCAGAATATATTGCTTTAGAATATCTTGGAGATCATAAAATTTGTCAATTAATAATGTTTTTGTATCTAGAAAAAAATGAAAATTGGTCAGATTCTGTTTGTGACTAAGAAGAAGAACATTTAAATAAGGAAGCTTTTTGCCACTAAATTTGCAGCTGTTCTTTCTATTGCATAGCTTATCTTCCATCATTCAAAATAATTTTTCTTCCTTTTTTTCTAGATTCTTATACCTTATCCCACACCATTTTTATTTTGAATTTTCTTGTATGCTTTTCTATTCGCAATATTTGACCCTCCTCGTTTGTTCTTATTATTTCCTAAAATTAACCGGTTTCAGAGATGTCAATCATCATTTAGTTTTTTTTTATTTCTTTATAGATAAAAGTCCATCCTGCTGTTGTCAAACTCTTATTGATTGTCTAAAGCTCGTTTTTCTTGGTTGTTCTCTTTATAAGACCTATAACTTCCTCATCCTCTACTATTTCTTGCCCTACTTGAACTTATTTTACAACGCTTATTCAATTTTTATTGATTATTATTCTTTATCTTTCCATCAAGCATATATTGTCTTAGATATTATAGTTCATTATTAAAATTAGAAAAAAGATCTTTGGCACTTTTCCTTATTTTTATTTCCACATCTACTTTTCCTTTCTCCATTTTTCATGCATATTTTTTTTTATTACACTTAAATTCATATTTAAAATTTTGATTTCTACTTTTTCTACTTATTACTTTCTTTTTAATATGACATGCTCCGCTCTTTAAGCGCAATATAAATTTATCATGTAACTGATTAAAAAAATCTTTGATTCAAACTGTTTACTTCATATATTTTGCTTAAACCTTAAACGTCGTTAACTGTTCTTGACATCCATTCTTTCGTTTTTTCTCCGTGCTACGAGAAGCTATTTTTTGTTAAGAACCACACTCCTTTATCTATATCCTTATTTGAAATAACCAATACTTCACTTTTCAATTCAGACATATTTGTTCTTATCCCCTCTACATTACTAATAATAAAGAGGTCTGTTTTTTTAATGTTTACTTCCGGTCTGTATTTAGTACCATATTTATCTAAGTCTTTTAGCATTTGTTTTTTTTGTCTGAATGCTACGTGCCAAAGTCAACGTCATCAGCAAATTTAAGACAGCCGATTTTTGTTTTCCTACTGTAACATTTCCTCATTTATTCTAAATGTACTTATTGTCTATATTCTCTGTAAATAAACTAATATATACCGTGCTCAATGATCACCCTTTTATTACCCTATTTACTGTTGTAAGGATTTGTGTAAGCCACTTTCTCGTTAGTACTTTTTTTTTCTATTTTTATTTTATTCTAACATTTCGATCATTTTTATACTTATCCCCAATCTTTCTAATCTCACTCATAACATTTATCTTTTGATATTATCAAATGCTGTTTTCAAATCTACAAATACAGCAAATCATTTATTTCTTCATCTTCTCGCATTCTTCACTCTCCATCCTCCTTTTTCCTGATGGAAATAATTTGGAATGTTTTTAAGAGAATTGTGAAACATCTCTTACTTATTATTACAAATTAAATATCATTGAGTACATAGCAATATTATATCATTATTTAATTGTTCTTGCAAACTATTTTAAATAATAATCCAAAAACTAGGTAACATAGAAAAAACTATATGAAAAATACAGCTTTTTGGCGTTTTCATATTTTTTATTCAAACTGTCATAATTTTTTTTTTTCAAAAATTAATATTTAATCAAATTGGAAGCATAACATCATTTAAGGATTGAAGAACATTTATAAGGACCACTTATTATTTCTTTAATGATACTTATATTGCCATTGGTTTTTATTAAATACGATTCCTGAGTGTATATTTTCAATGAAGCGTTTAGCGTTATGTCGCTATTTTGGACAAAAGACAACTATCTGCATGATTTTTACTTTTAGAAAAAATTTGAGGTGATGATATTTAAAACAAATATTAAGACTATTTTACAGAATATTTTATTGATTGTAAGGATAATTGTGCTTTTTTACATATAAATTGAATTTTTGAATCAGAGGTCCAATCTTTTAGACTTTTTTTTATTATCAACAGAAAAAATTTTTTCGTCATTGAGTAACAACAATTTTTTTTTTCAGTTGGATGATGTCTAAAATGTTATACGTATATTCCAGAAAATATCAAAAAAAAATTTTTCCCTATGTTTATACATAATTATTATATTTATTTTATATACAGTCCTAGGAGATCAGAGGAACATTTTTGTGTAAAAAAAAATGATTACTCTATTTTTAGACGTAAAATTTTTTTTGCCAATGATATAGGCTGGGATTGCATCTGTATTACTTCTAAAAGTTATAGACATGTAATAGAATTTGTTGCCTTTCATTAGGTTTGAATAATATGGGAGCTAATTTTTTCAATTCGTTTCTTATAAAAAAAATACAATAATATAAAAATTGTATGCAAAAAATGTTTCAAGAAATCCTCATCAATAAAAAAATAGTTATTCTCTAAATGCCAAATAAGGAATTATTAATTTATTGACGTTTGGAAACTATAACCATTCAGTATATTATCACTAACAGTATATTGTTTTTGAAGGTCTTAAGGTACAATTTTGTTTTCTTTATCAGATGGCTTGGAACAGCATACAAAGTGCCACAATGTTTATCAATTTATTTAATTTCTTGTTCAATTAATTGAATGGTTTTAATTTATTTACATCATTTTTTAGCTTTTGTGGAGTCTTTGACAAATTAACAATACTTCTGAATTATACAATTTTACAGAATAAATGTCTACATACTAAGAGATACTTTTTTCTACCCTTATCTTATTTCATTGTATTCATGTTTCTTTCATTCTGATCTAAAAAAAGCTTATTTTAGAAGTGTTAATGTAATCAAATTGTTACTTTCGATGGATAACGTGAGTGCTGATGGAAAGCTGAGGGGGAGCTAAGGCAGCTGAGGGGTAGGTGAAAGGGAGGATAAGGGGGAGCCAGGGGATAGCTGAAGTGTATCTGAGGTGAAGCGGCCGGGAGCGAGAAGAGCGAATACAAATTTTAATGGCTTATAAATCACACTAAATAGAAAGAAAAACTTTCTTATTTGAGGGGGAGCTGGGGGAGCTAAGGGGGAACTAAGGGGGAGCGAGAGGTGTTAAAACTCATTTTTGTTCATAAAACTATATTTTATAGAAAGATGTATTAATTGACACAATGGCGTAGTATTAGAGTTGCAGTTTGGTTGATCTTTGTAATCTAGTGGTGTATAGGCATGGGTGGACTTAATTCGAGTCTTGCCGTTTGACTAGAGGTTCGCTACTCGTCATTTTCTACCCCAGTAGCTGTTTCTCTTACATTACGGACAATGTGAGACAGAGGTGTGCAAGAGTTAGTTCCCGGTGCCTATGACCTATACCTGGACATAGACACCTAGTCTGAACTTGGGCAGTACACCGGGCAGTTCCGGGTTGTGGGTTTCCCAAGTGTTTTTTACCTAGAGGACTTGTCCTCGGCAAATGCTATATATAATGGAAATATATAGCTGCTGGAAATCTGCAGGGAAGCGCGGGGTCAAAAGCTGACAGCCCCGCACCATACAGCTATATAATATTATACTACAGCGTCCCTTTTTCTATGGTTTCTTCACGAGTAAGCGTTATGTCGAACAATAAACAAATTTACCGCGGAATACCCCAAATCAAGACCCAACACACAACCATAGAATTTTGACTGTATGTTGGAGAGATGGTTTGAATCTTAGAACAAAAGAAATATATAGATTTCACTTTTTCATACCGAGTTATTCTAATCTTTAATTCTCATTCGCTTGTCGGATCTTTCACACATCACAGAAATATGACTGTAATTTATAGTGAAAGATCTCTTTATTGATTTTCGCGGTTACTAAAATATCACTCTCCCTCGTACTTACATGTCTCAATGCAACAATAAT
>JAPYYV010013581.1:0-18129 GCA_030522625.1 Copidosoma aretas
GTTAGGGGGGGGGGCTCTAAAAATTGAAAAACATGATTTTTACGTAAAAACACAGAGAAATCAATCGAATTTTTGCGGGGGAAAGGGGTTGTGGAGGCAGCCTTACTATACATAGTACGTTTTGTCCACTGTTTTACACACTTACATACGTCGCGTCGCACAGTGAGCCGAAATGGGTCTTTTTTTTCCATACATAAAATATCTTTAAAACGATTTGACCAATCCTAACGATTCTTTTTGGAGTTTCAAGCTTATATAATACAAAATATCCTAAAAGTGGTTCAAAGTTGAAATATCTTACCTAAAAGGGTGAAAACAACCCATAAAGTTAAAAAAATTAGAAAAAAGTTTTAAGAAATTAAAAATTTTATTTACAATCATAGAAAATCATCAAGAATCGATGGAAAAGTTAAAAAGTATATTAAATTAGATAAAATTATTGATTAAGTGAAATCTTAGGGGGATAAGACTACCCTTAAATAATGTAAAACAGTATAAATTTCAGAAAATACTTTAAAAAAATTGTTCATTTTACTTGGCACACCGTGAATAAACGTTAATTTTTAATATACATAATTTAAAGAATGTATTGACGTGAGGGCTAAAAATAACCCTTGAAGTGGAAAAAATTAGAAAAATTCACGTAAAAGTAACAATTTTTCTTTCACTTATAAAGAATCATGAAAATTCAATAGTGACGTTAGGAAGTACTTGAAAATACTTAGGATAATTAATTCAGTTACGTTTGATGAGTTAAAACTACCCCTAAATAACATAAAATATACTTAATGTCTGCAAAAATTAAAAAAAAAAATTTTCATACCTGAACAAACGTAAATAATTGTTTTCAATTATTATTCGGAATTTTGAAAACATTATGACGCAAGGAGTGACATTAACCCTTACACTTATTAAAATTAAAAATCAACATAACCTAAACCGCAAGTTTTTCAACCCAGTAACCCGGGGGACAGCGAGTCAATGATGTTGGATTTCAATCAACTATTGATAAAATAACAACGTAATCTGAATCCAAAAATTTTCAAATCAATAACCTTGGGGACAGCGAGTTGAAAATGTTTTAATTGAAGAAATAATTGATAAAATAATAAAATAACCTCCATCCCAAGCTTTTTAACTCAGTGATCGGGGGGACAGCGAGTCAATGATGTTAAACATTAATAAATTATTGATAAAATAACAACATATCCTAAATTTCAGTATTTTAGTTTTAAGAGAAATAATGATAGTATTGTATTTTATATTGTAAACCTACTGACAATGTTTCTAGACAATATTTTCTATACTTAATAGATTTTGTGAACTAAAATTTACAAATTGTGCTAAAATCGAGAAAGGGACAATCTCAAGTGTTTCAAAAGAATGAGAATGAAAAATTTGTCTTATGAACTACAAAGTTTGTCTTACAATTAAATATATATATAAACATGACTTAAACAGATATCCTTTCTTCAGATACGTAAGTTTCCGTGTTTTGTAGTTTGTTAAATGGAAGCACAAATAGTTCTTCAAATAATATGCAGGCGTAAGTATTTACTGATATACATATGTACAGACAGAACTTTGACCAAGCGTAAATGCATTATTAAGGATGTGCCAAGAAAAATTACATTTCTAACATAATAGATGTCTAAGTATGATATCTTTGAATACATAGTTAAATATACAAAACCATTTTTTAGACATGGGCAAGTTTTTTGATTTTTTTTTTAATTGTCAATGCTAATAATTGTCAATTTCTCAAGTTTTCAAACTTTTTTACTCGGAATATGCAGAGTTTTCTAAATAATGTTGAAAATAAATTAGTTGTTATCTTAGAGTAAAGAATATAGTAAAAATTTTTTCCGCATTAACAAAAATGATTTATTAATTTGTAAACGAAAAAAGGTGCCTTTTATCACTATCTGATCACATTTCTCAGAGGCCAAATAATCTTTCATACAAAATACTAAGTATTCTTTTACAATTTAAATTATTTAAACGATGAAAATAGCGTATGTAAGGGTATAATTTCGAGTATGTACACTTTCCGTCACATCGGGATCTAGTTGACAGATGTCTATAGTAAGTTGCATTTATGTAAAAAAACCAGTTGGCATAATATCGAAAAAAAATATGTTGTTAAGATCTAAGTTTTGAAAGATTTACAATATATTGAATTTATAACTTAGTAAGAGGTCAAATGATTTTTGGCTGAAAAATAATGGAGTAGACAGCATTAATTGTTCTTAAAGTATAACTAATGTAGATATAGCATAATACAATACAAAAGTCATAGAAATATCTGAGAAAACCTTGTACCAAAGAATTGACAGATTTGTTTCTTTAAGGTTGGTAAATAATTTTTGTTTAAATAGTCTTTAAAAGTAAAAATCACTTTTATAACTACTCGTACCTAAAAATAAAGGGAAATTTTTTGATCCATTGTAATAGATACTATTGTTGTGCAAAGAAATTGTGAGAAATTCTTTAAATGAGAAAGAAATTTTTTCTTAATTAGAAGTAAAGTGCTATTCATCTATTACATTTCTGTACTCGAAATACTCAACTTCAATGAATAAAGTTTACTGTGCAAAGCATAATCTTTGTATGTAGTAAGTTGATAAGAAATAATGTAACACTATTGTGTAAAATTCAGTTACATCAAGCGCATGTAAAGATGGTGTCAACAGTCTTAACCATATTACGAGCAGTAATTTTATATACATGTATACAAATATATATACATACATAAAATTCAACATTTTCTTCTCGTTAAGAATGAATTTGATACTTGAAATTTGTGTTCGAAATACTTTTAATAACAAACGATTCTACAAATTCTCGCAACAATATGTATAATCTCAACTTTAACGTCCTTTTATCGAGCAGTTACAAATCATACGTAGCATACACTTTTTGTAAGATACATTTTAAAAATTGTTTGCATCGATGTGAATTATAATAAATTTGCTCATTATTTTATTTTTAGCGGTAGTTTGAAGCCTAAAAAATTGAATGAAATGAAAAATTGTGCATCGATTTAAAAAGTATCAAAATATCAATTCATTTTTCATTTTAATAAGTATATAAAAATTGCAAATTACATAGTATTTTGACCTTTGTATAATTGTTAAGATTTATTTTTAGCTCTTACGTCAGTATATCTTCAGAAATATGTACAATTGTTTATACTACATATAATTGGTGTACTCAGTTTAAAAAAACCTTTATTTAAATTTTCTGAGATTCTATCTAATTTACCTTTTTGAAGGGTAGTTCTAAGCCTTTAAGCATACCTCAGTAAATTATCTTATGTATTTTGATATACTATTTAACTTACCCCGTTATTTTTAATGCATTTATAAGACTGTAGCAAAAAACTTAAATTTACGTTAAATTATTTGTAATTTTATCAACTTTAAGGGCTGTTTTCGCCCCCTTAAGTAAAATATTGAAACGTTGGACCACTCTTCCCATATTCTGCATTACATAAGCTTAAAGCACTAAAAAGCATCGTTAGGATTGGTCAATTCGTTTTGAAATTGTAATATTATTAAAAAAAACCGTTTCAGTCAAATTTAAAATTTTACGTAAATATTTTTAATTTTTAAATGTACGGGTTAATGTCAGCTGTTGCGTCATAATATTTTTGAAACTACGAATAATCATTTGAAACAATTAATCACGTTTGTTCAGGTTAGAAAAATTTTTTTTTTCAAATTTTTTCAGACATTAAGTATATTTTATGTTATTTAGGGGTAGTTTCAACCTATCAAACGTAACTAAATCAATTATTCTAAGTATTTTTAAGTACTTCCTATCTTCTCTATTGAATTTTCATGATTTTTTATAAGTGAAAGAAAAATTGTTACTTTTACGTAAATTTTATCTAATTTTTTCCACTTTAAGTGTTGTTTTTACCCCTTACGTCAATACATTCTTCAAATTCTGTATATAATTAAAAATGTGTATTCACGGTGTGCCAAGTGAAAAGAACAATTTTCTATAAATGTTTTCTCAAATTTATACTGTTTTATCTTATTTAAGGATAGTTTTATCCCCCTAAGATTTAACTAAATTATTTATTTTATCTATTTTAATATACTATTTAACTTCTCTATCGATTCTTGATGATTTTCCATGATTATAAGAAAAAATTTCAATTTTATGAAACTTTTTTCTAATTTTTATAACTTTCGGGGTTGTTTTCACCCTTTTATGTAAAATATTGCAACTTCGGATCACTTTTTCTATATCCTGTATCACATAAGCTTGAAGCTTTAAAAAGAATCGTTAGGATTGGTCAATTTGTTTTGAAGATATTATATTTATGAAAAAAAAATCTGTTTTGGCCCACTGTGCGTCGTATGTACAACCTACATCACCAGCGGTGCTCTGTATGGTTGTATCGTGCAGACGTGCACGTTATTTATGTATGTATGTATGTATGTATGTATGTATGTATGTATGTAAGTTTTACTGTGTGTAAATGGATACAATATATCATTATCGATGGCAACAACTGAATAAATAATAAACGAAATTAAGAAACTTATGAAACAGACCTAGTTAAAAACATATATACCTTGACATTAGGGAAACATAATAAATTAATTTTTTTCTCACAAGAGTAACAGATTTGTATTACGCTCATACTTCAGACATATTTCTCTTTTACGATTGTTTATTGATTTGCAATTAAAAGTATCACTGAAAATTATTCTAGAGCTTCATGCGTTGATTTTTTTTTCAAATTATATTTAAATTTTGGCACCTTTCATTTTCTATATGTTGTATATAGTATGGTATATATATAGTGTTACTTAGGGTTATATGGTACCTGTAGTGGGAATAATACCTGTAGTGCGTCGGTGCCTAAGCGGCAATGGCGTATACTCAAGAAGAACTTGAGAAACATTGTAGCCTGTTCACGATGAACTTCAACTAATTTTTTTGTATGGCAATAAATTTAATAGCAATTGTGACTGTTCTGGGACAAATTAAGAATTATTATGCAACGATATAAAAAATAAATATAGATAATCCAAACACGAACTTGAGACTTTTTTGCGATGTAGTAAATATAATACTTTAGTAATTTAAAATTGTTAGATTTAAACAAAAATTGCCTGTGACTGCAGCCGAGTTCAACTATTTTAACTAAATCATGGCTTGAATCACAAGCATGGTAACGCATTTTATATTACTTTTTGAACATATTTCAAGATAATTTGGAAATAAGCCTATGTTAAATGAGTGCAATGATTCCATTACACGCTGCTGCGTTCGCATTGCTGTGCTTTTTTTAAGAGTAATACTTAGAGGTGTCCCGCGGAAAATTTTAAATATACTCCAAGGAAGTAGAACAATAAGCGCTTATGAAACCAAATTAATTGCTCCTTGACAGCGTGATTCGGGCAGATACAAACCGAGTGTGTGCCACTGGCTCCTGCCAATATACAGTGTTTTCTACAAATATACAAAAACCACATTGTATTGTTGGTTGATTGTTTTTGAATGCATTATATAATTATTTCAAATTATTCAAAATTAGGCGTTTATGCATTAGTGCTCTACGTCCGTCCACTTTTACGGAGATGCAATCTTTTTTTCCTGGCATTAATTGCGTGTATTCATCAGACTGATGGTATTTAACTATAGTATTAATATCCTGTGCTTCTAGAGATGGATGACTTTTAGGATTTGGATCGCCTAATATGCCTTTGTCTTTAGCAACACTTTTTGCAACACTTATCATATGGCGGGTAGCAGTTGGGAAATTTAGCTGGATTTTTTGGTACGACCAATTTCTGAAAATAGTCAAAATTTTGACCTGATGTGTTCGATCTGCACTAGTATTGAAACTTCCTTGTAAAGTTCTCAAAATTGCGGTATCATCATCATCATCGTGATCATCGTCTGGACCATCGTCGTTCACACCAAAAACTTTTTTCTTTGAGGCTTCTGTGATTTTTTTAACTTTTTCCGCAGAATATCGCTTTTGTGTCAATTTTTGTTTTTAATAGGTGATGACCTAAGGAAACTTAATCCTTGGTTCGAATTGTCAACTGTATCATTCAGTAAACTTTCATTGTAACCTAAAAATCCTGAAGTTTCTTCACTACCACTTTTAGCATCTGATTCTTCCGTAGATGATTCTTGGGTATGTTTCTGCTGCAATCAATAAAAATTGATATAAGCATCGTTAATTAATTAAACAATATCGATTCGACAGATCATACATTATACACTACCGTTCCAACTCCCACTTTATCATCATTTTTTTTGTACTTTTTGGGATGCGCAGACGACAAGAATCGCAAATTTTTTGTTTCAATGCCGCAGCAGTTACTGGTAAACGTATTGATCGTAGCTGACTCTCAGTAACATTTCGCAATTGCAATGTTTGCTTTTTTGGATGACTACACAAATTAAAGGGATTAAAACATCCGTCAGAGCGAATGTTCGTGCCTTGTATTGTTTGTGACAGTTTCTTAGGCATCGTGTTTGTATTAAAACCAGTTCTAAGATGTGTGTTTGTGTATGTGCGCGTGTATCTATGTAAATGAGTGAAACAAATTGGTGAATCAGCACGGAAGGATTCTCCTCGTTGCCTTGTCAAAACGCTAGGTAATTACTGGTGCCAGTGCCACTATTTATATCCGTTTTTCTGAAATAGTAATGCACAATATATTGTATATAGTAACTTATTGTTGTATAAAATAGAATAATACTAATCAACTACGTAGTTTGTATACAATTAGACTTTAACACTTCCGTCACTTTTCTTTTGTACTTTTTGACGGCACATTCAAAGGTACTTACCATAGCAATATAGGCACGCAACTCCAGAGACAGAGCATAGTCACAAGCCAAGAAAACTTTCGATTAAAAACGTTGAAAGCTTTGAATAAACCTAATGTACAACTTTTAACATACAACTATTGACACTTCAAGAGAAAGAGAGAATAAAAGATGCTTGTAGATGATGCGTACTGACTGGCAGTAACGGTCGATCGTGCGGTCGATAGGGTATTTTGAGCTCGCATCGCCATCTGCAGTTAAAAGGCTGCCAAAACCGCCAAGTATAAATGTGGTATGATACAATTAAAAAGGTACGCAATGAAATGAAAACTTAATAACTACTCATGATATTTTTTCCACGACAACAACAAAAACCGTGATAAATCTGTTTTTGATTCGCTAAAATATTATTATCCAATGGTATATATATTCTTATTTGTTGGTAGATATATAAAATTTATCAAATAAATAAAAAATATAGAATAAATATCAATATTACTATTATAACGATATGGGGTTAGAGAATGTGCATGGCGTGCAAAGGGACCGATACGACGTACATCGCTAGATCAATTAATTTATCTGTAATAGTAAAAATAATTTCTTCATAAATTAAAAATAAGTTCTTGATCGCAAAATTTGACGTAGAATACAATGGTAATATTTAAAACTCGCTACGAGAGTTAGGAAATGGTTAAAAATTGATTTTACAATTTTTATTGTTTATAACAATATATATTTGTGAATAATTTTTATTAAAGTATCTTTTTCGAAAAGTTCATTCTTTTAGCTTCAAAATGAAAAAAAAGAAGTTTGTAGCTATAACAGAAGTTTAGATATGAATTTTTGAAAGTGGGTCTCCGAACCAAAAATCATCATAATCTCAAATTTTCGATACCGTATATTTCCCAAAATTTTGACGAAAAAAAATTCTTTAACACGTATATCTTTTTTTTCGGTATGAAACCCGTTAACAGAATTTTAGCCAAATCAAAAATGTGTCGGTCGGAAAGGTGTTCGGTTTGTAAAAGAATGACCCACATACGTAGCGAAGACTTGTGTATGAAAAGGGGGACTCCCCGTTCCTGGCCCCTCTGAGCGAAACTTCCAGAGCACCTTAAACCGTCTGATCTTCTAATACCCTTACTTTTTTTACAAATTTTTTTCATGTCCTTCATTATGAAATAATATATGTCTATTCAAATGTGTCTATCTTTAACAACTTTTTTTTACATTCAGCAAAATTAAATAATTTTTCCTCACTAAGCTCTTTGAAAAATGAGATTTGTCTGTAGTTTAATATTGTTCTGTTTACATCTTTAATACATTATTTCATACATTTAAATATCATTGAATATAAGTATTAACAAAAAATAAAAAAGAATATCTGTAAAAAAAATTAAATCACTTTAATGCAACTAACTTTAAGTCTGTAATAAATTTTTCAAGTGTCATTTACAAATTTTACAATACATTAAGTACAAAAATTTTAATCATAATAACTAAACATTGGAATTTACACTTTCAAAATATTCTAAACAGCAGAGAATTTCTTTAGCTGAAAAAAAATCATAAAATTACTAGAAATTATAAAAGCTTTTCAAATAGAATGGTGGTAATTGTCTAAACTGTTTAAATAGTGCTCAAAAAATATATATAGCATAAATGCATTCAATCGAGGAATTATTGTACTCATGTAAGTATATAGATAATCCTATATTAATGTAATATAGAAGTGATGAAATTCATTCAAAAGACCAATTATTTTTAGTATGTTCGTCATAGCTTTTATAATTGTTTTACAAGTATTTAAAGTAATAGTAATATTAAAAATGAGCCGGCGGGTCAACCCAAAAAAAGGTATCATATTCGTTCTATATAAATGCACTCTGTAATATCTGCTAGGTTGAGGTTGATTATTTGTTTTCCAAAATCATAATCCATCACGTCTGTGTATCTGTCCGAAGTCCTATCCCAAGCATCGTTTTTTTCAATGTTCTATTATTTGTTGAATTAATTGCTTAAAAGAAATATTCTCAAAACAGCATTAAAAAAAATTAGAATATTTATAAATAAAAAAAGGTTAAAATATATTTCATTAATCATTTTTTAAATTGAAGAATAAAGCAATTATAAGTTTCTCTAATAAATAAGAAAAACATTGATTATTATTATAAGGAACTTTATAAATTTATGTAATTAATAAATTATCCACACTATAAATACAGATAATTGGAAAATTGGCAAGCAGAGCGCGCTGGTATGTGAATATAAACATGAAATAAGTATCTTAGAAAAATAGGACACGTTGCGGAATGTAATTACACAAGTAGCAGAATAACTAAAAATGAAAAAATCTATAAAGCTACAAATCATTGCAAATTAATAAAAAGGATTCCACAATAATTACGCAAAACATATGGATTATAGATAAATTCATAGATTACTAAAAAAATAAAAGAGGGAGTAAAGATAGAACTAAACGCTAACGCAAAATGCATGAATAGAATAATAAGAGATGAAAAAGGTAAACAAACGTAAGAATGCTAAGAAAAGTAACAGAAGCAAAATTTAAATGAGTCTCGGAGAGCTATTCAAAAGTTAAAACAGAAAAAAAGAGGGATGGTAGTAAGGAAAGAGGCAGAAAAAATAATTTCGAAAATTTATCAAGAGACAACAATTCTGTCAATGAGATTGCTTTGGTTATCTATGTTTGTACGCATATATGTGTATTAAAAAAATAAATTGATTTATTTATTATTCAGACATGAGAATAAAAATATTAAAGTATGGGATTGGCGCGCAGAGCACGCAGGTAACAAAGCCCCACTAGTATACATGTATAGGTGGAGTTAAGGAGTTGCTGGGGGGGAAGGGGGGATTGCTAGCCCAATTTATTGGTCGTCATATTTCACGGTAAAAATAAACGAATTTTACCTTTATTTGGGAGGGGGGAGCTGGGGAGAGCGAAGGGGAGCTGAGGGGGAGCGGGAGGGAGGGAGCGGGAGGGGGCGAGAGGAGCTACTAATCACCCGAACACCATACAACTATATATTATAGGAATAAATATATATATTACCGACACGATCAAAAGTGGGGTACAAGAGATGTTTTTGGTCAAAAGTCTGCCTACGCTACAATTTCTCACGTATTTTCGCCATTGTCTTGTCCAAACACTTCTTAAAGTCCATATATTGATGAAATACTGACACTTTTCCGTAGAAAATAATAACATAAGCTTAAAAAATCTAACATTTCAACATGCGAAATTGCTGGAAAAATAAATTTTCACAAAAATCACTTTATAGGAGTATTTTAGGTCGCTGAATGAGAATCTAGTGATAAAACTTGAAAATTAAAAATGGCAGATTAAAAATGGTTATCAAAAAAAAAATTATTATAAAATACGTCAAAATGTTGTTTGCAAAGGTTTTACAGGTCGCTGAATCTGGTGTCATAATATTGAAATCCAAAGTGGACGATTCACATTGGTGGAAAAAAATTGAAAATTACTATGAAATACTTGGAAATGTTCGAGTTAGGGGTCTTTCAGGTCACTGAATCCGAATCTGGTGTAAAAATATTGGACTTCAAGATGGACGATTCAAAATGGAGAACAAAAATTGAAATTTATCAAGTGATACGTCAAAATGTGATACGCAAAGGTTTCTGAGGTCACTGAGCACGATTCTGTCGTTAACATTTAAAAATTTATGATTGTTTATGTACAATGGCGTAAATGCAATCAACAATTTCCTTTTAATACGTCTAAGTATTATGTTTAGATGGTTTTGTGGTCAATCATCAGGAATCCGGTGTGAGAATGAAAAAATTCAACGTAGTCGATTGAAAATAGCTAGCATGCAACTGAAACCTTTTATATTACTACTTTTATTTGTAGTGTATTTTTGCATTAAGAGAAATTTGATTGCTTATAAATCAATGACGACAAGTTGAGAAGACTTATAACAAGGGAATCTTTTGTTTTTTAAAATGACTGATAACTTATTCCTAATCGCAGCATTACAAAAATGAGGATTTTTCTTCTATTAGAAACATAATAAATATATAATCTAATTTTCTGCATTCACTTTACATTTTATTTTTTTCGCATCAGATGAATATGTTTAATAGATATTGGTGGTCGGGAAATTACCAATTTTTAGACAAATCAATGTCTCAATGTATATGGGTAGATGATTATACACCAAATTTTTTATTCGAAGCAAAACCATACATTTATATTGAAATACTTGATACTGTACTTAAAAAAACATGTTTATAACTCTAAAATTTTGAATGAAACTACTACAGCTTATAACTGATTTAATGAAGAACAGTTTTAACAATCTAAAAGACCAAGAGCATCGTTTGTTAATTGTTTTTCTGTTTTTTTCTCTTTTCGTCTAAGTGATGCAATTAGTAGATCGGTTAATATTATATTATAATGTAAAATATCAACATTGGTGGCTTTTCGGTTTATCATTCTGCTGTTTTCAGCTCTAGCTTTTCTAAATTAGCTAAGAGTAGCTAACTTTCTAAATTTAAATAAAATACGAGCGCATTTATTAGAATCGAGCTCGAGTACACAAATCTTGCAGTATTCATCACATTAAGCGTTGCAAAAATACTCATTACTCGATAAACCAGTAACGATTAAACTTATCAATTAATAATTTTCCCTTTAGTAATTAAAGATTAAAACTGGCCATCTATCCTGACAGTACTAATAGTTAACGATTAATAATCACAATTGTTAATTACCACTACAACAAATAACGATTAAATACCTTGATTGTGAATCACCTCAGCAGTAATTAACGATAAGACTTTCAAGTCATGAGCGACCGTAAATTATGTAAATCGCTCATTAGTACTGAGGATTGATTAATTCTATTTTTTTAGTGTTGATAACTACAATATTTATCCATGATTGCAGTATTTATTCGTTAATTACTCTAATGACGTATACCTCATACGAGGCTTATGCTCAAGTGCAAGGAGTCTACGACAAAAGTCCTCTTTGACAGATATCCCCTCACTTATTTTGTCTGCTCAAATAATATGGCGTAACTTTAATGAAAGTGTCCACTAGAGCGCGCTACATGTGAAATTTAACTGAATACAAAGATTTTTGATCTTAAAAAAAAATCTTAAAAAATCTTAATAAATAACCATTGGTATGCCTATGCTAAAATGCTCCCTGGAGAACCAATCTCTCCACCCACTACATTTTTCAAGCGAGAGCACTCGTTCCTATATACATTCACAATCAGCATCCTTCTACAGTATCAAGAGAATTGCTCTCTAAAGAGAAAATCCCTGTACCTATAGACATTTAACCTCACAAGAGCATTCTCACCTGTACACCGGCTTCATGCTTGCGTCAGCTCTTTCACGGTGTATGAGGAGGATTGCTTCCTAGAGAGCAAATCCATTAAATCACAGATTTCAAACGAGAACATTTATTCTTACGTATTCTTGATCAGCTACCTCCGCGATAGAAAGAGCATTGCTCCCTGTAGAGCGAGTCCCTCCATATGTAGACATATTACCTCACGAGAGCATTCTTACCTATACACCTTTTTTATGTACTGGATGCACCCATACTTCCACTTGCGTCAGCTCTTAAAAGGTATGGGGAGGATTGTTCTCTGGAAAAAAAATCCTTTCACACGTACCTGGTATGCATTTAAGACTATGCGTTTAAGAGTGATTAAAGGTAACATAAAATAAAAGCGTATAAAAATAGATATTGTAAAAAATATACTACAGAAGGCTTTTTTCCATAATACGTTGATCAAGGATTTCAAAGTGTTCTAATACATCGGAAGTTTTTGAAATTTTATAATTCAAAATACAATTTCTTTACAGTATTTACAAACTCAAATTCAACGTCAAATAGTATACTAATATAATAGTCTTGTCCAAGCATTCTTTTGAAAGTTAACAATGCCACATATAGTTATCATGTACTTTTATTTTCCATGTGACGAAAGTCATCCAAAATGTTTCATACAATTATTTTACATGTATATGTATGTATACATTAACAATAATTATACCACAATGTTTATAGTACATTTTCGTTATTAACGTCAGCAGTTTAACATTTGGAAAAAAACGTGGCTGCACTCTATGAACCCGTTTTATGTTACATTCGAAAGAAATAAGTAAACAGTGGAATATCGAGTTTTATTTTTAAAATTAAATGGGGGATTCATTTATAAATTTAATTTGAAAGGTACGAAAAATACTCTTGCGTAGGTGCTACATTATTATTCGTTATGAGGAGTGACGTTCGTTTATTTGTCTGCAAGTTCTCGTTTCTCGTTTTCTTGATCAGTTTTCAGTCCTCTGATAGCATTTTCGATGTTTTCATTGTGGTTTTCATATTTTGTTTTTAAAATGTCTCTAATCTGAGTTTCATCAAATGGTGAAATACATTTTTTCGGCACGTTATAAATGGATCCGGTACCCCCTGGCCCTGAAAAGGTTTGTACCATACAAAGACCTTTTTTTATCTTTTCCAAGATATTTTGAAGGCCACGGAGGCTGACGACAGAATTGGACTTGGACATAACAAGGTTCCGATAGGTCAAGCTTGGGTACCTGCGTTTTCCTTTTACACTTAGATCATTTTCCCTTGATTTTCTCCTGACGGCTGGAATCTTCTTGTTCTGAGTCTTCCTGAGAAGTAGAGCAAGTTACTGGCTTAGTATTGGCACACATATCTGGTTCAGCATGCTTCTCTGTGCTGCAGAGCGTTTCAATATCATCTGTGATCCGAGCAGATTTCATCTGATTTATACTCTACAATCTCATCAACAGGTTTTAAGCCAAATATATCATATTCGTGCTGCTCTTCATAGCTCTGTTTCTTCAGAACTCTGACTGCTACTCCAGCGTCCCTGCAGAGTAACATAATATAGAGGATTCTCATATATACAAAACAATATCCCAAGTTATTAATATATAATTAAATCGATAGAACTATTTAATTTTAGCAAGGTGCAACAATTATTAAATGAAACAGCACAGCTAATATCGACATACATTTATAGTACTTTTTTTTTCACTACTACAGTGTAATTTTGGTGCATTGGTGAAATCAAGTGGTTAAAAATGGTTCTCATAAAAAAAATTAATAATAAATAAAAACGCTGTTAAAAAGCTTGTGATTTGTTAAAAAATTGTCTCTTATTAATGAGTCTTTTAGGACGCCCCCCTGGATCTCGTTAGACTTTTTGATTTTTCATATGCATATTCATACAGCGTAAATACATAGGTGTAAAGGTAATTATTTGCTTAGTGCAACAGAATTCAAAGAAGCTTGTGAAAATCCCATTCATATGTTTGGCGTTAAGAACTTCAGAATTTTTAGTTTTCGAAAAACAATTTTTATCAGAAACGTATTGTTTGCGAAACGTACTGTTTGAATCCACACCATTAAACGAGCAACACATTATCCAACTATTCAACTTGAATGTTAATAAAAACTATTAACCAAAGCGAAAAAGTGAATTCCAATCAACAAAAATTTATTTGTATATCAACAGTGTTATGGATTTGACCATATTCTTCTATTTATAATAGTCTACTTACGTTTTGACAAAGACACCGTTTGATTTCATATCTTCAATATTAAGTGGTGGTTCCGTTAAGACAATCATATTGATCTCCCTCACCACTTGTCTGTTTCCTTTTTTCATCTGTCTTATTTTTTCTCACATCCTCATCATAATCCAATAAATCTCGTAACAAAAGAGCCTTTTTTTTGGGCGGTACGATCTCTTCATCATCAGCATCTGGCTGCGAGTTCTTTACCAGAGGAACTTCCTCTTCATCATTCACTAAATTCTGTAACAAGAGAGATATTCGTGCGGGAGGCATTTCCTCATCATCGTCATTTTGCAATTGATGAAAGACTTGCGATTTCTTTCTCGAAGCAACGTTAATGGTTTTCCTTACTCAGCTATATTTTAAAATTTGTCGCTCGAGACATTTGCTTGGGTGGATACCACTCTTATACATAAATAGTGGTAAAAAATAAATATTACTTTATTAGACTTCCTATTTTAAATAAATTCTATATAAATCATGGTCTCTTTTACAAAAAAAAAAAAAACAAGTCTTCTTCTTTTTTGTTTACTCTGTTTAATCCAAAACTTTTTGGATGCATTAATAATGCACTTATCTCCAAAAGACATTTTTCCCCCTTCATGGTAGACTCTAGTGATTAGATCGCATTTTTCGATAATGGTTGGTCAAATCCGGGCTTTTTCCCATACCGAATTTTTTCTTCGAAGGAAAACCCAAGTATTACATTGTTACATACCCTTGCAGCCTGCATTTGAGTTGAAAAGCGAGGAACTCATACTTGATCATAGCGTTCTCCTCAACTTTTCTTTTCTACATGCGGTATATCAGTGTTCTGTTGTTGATGCGATTGCTCCGGTTTTTGCTTCTTCCATTTAATAAGTTCTCCCGTCAACACATTATATTCGTCCTTTTGTAAATATGCTCGACTGCAACAGTACCAAGGTTGTACATACTTAGTTAAATGAATGGAACTTCAAAATTTTTTTGGTTTGTAAAAAATTAATTTGAAAGAATAGACTCTTACAACTTTCATTGCACAAGCAAATTGAAAGAATCATCTTTAAATATTTATCAAATGTTTGATATTTCATAAAAAAAAAACGTATTGCTAGCACGAATAATTCCTTTTGATCGATTTGTTTCAATATACTATTGTGTCTTCCTCATATGAATTTTTCGTGTTATAAATTAATTTTTTGCAAGTGGGTGTGTTATGCGAAATATTCATCGCACCAATAACCAGTTATAAGACGATTGATACTACAGATACCCTGGTAGCACAGTCACTATAATCGTTACGCACTTCCACATGCAAACTTTCTGTCATAGAAAAAAACGTGTAAGATGATGCTTGGCTTCTTCCCAGGATCTTACGAAATTATGACGCACGGGAAGTACGTAAGATAAGTGCGTAAAAAAGTGCGTAAGGCTGAAGACACACGGAGCAAAGAATGGACGAATGATGATTGACGAATGCGATAAGACTCTATAAAAGCGACAAAGAGGTCTTGACGAATATACCTCTCTCTCGCTATCACGGAGTCTTATGGCATTCGTCAATCGGCATTCGTCTGTTCGTCTCTCGTGTGTCTTCAGCCTTAGTCTTACATTAAGCATGCACAAATAAGATAAATAAAAATTAAAAAACTTTCTTAAAACTAATCAAGCCACCTAAGAAAACTAATAAAATTTATTTGTAATACAAGCACACTCATTCTCTATGCATTTTTAGGGGAAATGATGACCGTCGAGCTCAAAAAATATATAGTTTTCCGTTTTTACGTATAGACGCAGATGCAAAACAAATCAGAAAAAAAATTTTTAACTCTATGCCGAACTTTTTTGACCACCTTGAATCAAGGTAGAAATTGTCCTTAGCGCACAGGCCCACACTTACTACTCGTTTTCGAGTGCAACAAAGGCTGCCAGGCTTTTCTAATACCTCGAAATACATACAGATTAAAGTTAAAAGATTAGTAAACTAAAAAAATGTCAATTTGTAAGTGTCAAGAAGCAAATAGAACACGGTTTTAATTTTCTACCTAATTTTAGATATTGGAGAATCTCCACGTAGGCGGTAAACTCAAAGTTCCCTAAACCAACCGGTTACTTTACACCAACTAAAACATACAAATACATGTATCAACTACGAAGAACAAATATTAGTTATTCGTAAAGGATCACAAAGCGTTAAAAACTATCCAAGTAAACTCCGAGTGTTCCCCGAAAATTTAAAGGAACAAGCTGCATTCACTAAGATTCCCAGTGAGCGCACTCGGTGCGCCGCGTAACGTCTAACCTTCAGTAAAATCATCAGTGTAATATATATTGTATACAGTATCTGTAGGCATGCCGTATGCCGTGTACATTCCTCTTCAACTTGACATTTATAATTGTTTCTTCCTGTTGTGGTACATGACACGCTCATTACATTATAATAATAAGTCTTTATAGACAGGCTTCAACATGTATTTTTTAGGATAAACGTAGTATAAAGTACGTATAAAAATTTACTAGTTACATACCGTTTTCCTGTCATATTTTTAACAAAAAAAATTTGCAAATTAATTCAGGGTAGTTTTAAGTAAATAAAATCAATCAAAAATAAGTATAAATAGTTTATATTGCACGTTCTCAAGAATAGTGAAATAATTGTTCCTATTCAATCAAACTTTTGTGAGCTGTTCAATACAATCACACAAAAAAAAGAAACAAATAATATTTACAGCTTCTTTAATCAACCTAAATTATTGTAAGGCAGGCAAATCGAAAACTGTAGCACATTTCATTAAACGTATATATACACTGTTTGATACAATCTTAAATACTATTATGTCGAACTTAACGTTTTTGTTTAGGATTTTCAAATTTCAACCTTGATTGATTATTTTGACTACTTTAAGTATTTATTCTAGATGTTAGAATCATACCATTGAATTACGTGTCACTCGGACTTAATGATTTGATTTTTTTCAGCTTAATATGAGCAAGTTAAAAAAATTTGATTTTTTAGATTTTTTGTTCTTCGAAGGCTTCGAAGGCCAAAATCGAATTTTTTCAACTTGCTCATATTGAGCTGGAAAAAATTAATTCATCAAGTCCAAGTGATACGTGATTCAATGGTATGATCCAAACATCCGGAAAAAATACTTAAGATAGTCAAAATAATCAAACAAGGTTGAAATTTGAAAATCCTATGGTATTTAAATGGGAAAACAAGATGTGGCACGTGTTAACTCTAAAAATTTTTGGTTTGCAGGCTATAGATTTCCATTTTGGAATACTACGAAAAGATTCCAGGGAGTAGATAACCAAAAATTTTACTCTTACCAGGGGCTGAAAAACCGCTATGATCGGTATGGTGCAACCACAGCTGAATTTTGAGTAGATATGGAATTCCATACCTGACGATCAGAAAACAAAAATTGAACACTATAAAACCTAGACGGTATTTTCAAATAAATAAAACTTTTGCTGAAACTAATTAGAAAAGTAAAATGAAAAAGTATTGTATCATTAAATTAACATGTCAACTTATTTATTTTTATTCACCTGAAAAGTTGATCGAACATTAAATAACAGTGCCGTAAATGTTAAGATGATAGTTTTCACAATTGTCTCATACGTAAATAGATTTTGACATTTATTTAAATCATATGATAAACCGAGTAATGAACATTCTTAGGCCCCCGGTATTGGTGTTATCATCGAGATAGTAAC
>JAPYYV010013582.1:0-10597 GCA_030522625.1 Copidosoma aretas
ATATATATATATATATATATATATTATCGAATCAATATCTTGGTAGTAAGCGCTACTTTTTTTCTACCCTCATGTTATTTTACTGTACATCTGTTAATATAATGTTAATCTTAAAACATGTAGAAGGGTGAAATAGGAATAAAACCAAATTAATACTTCATATGCATAAACTTTTAATTAAGTTGTATGTGTGTGTGTATGGTGGAATAGGTTATGAGGTAATAGTAAGGAGCTGAAGGGCGGTGGGGGGGGAGCTGTGGGGAGTTGAAGAGGAGCGAAGGGAGCTAAAAGGAGCTTATCCAAAAAAAATTGGGTAAGCTCCCTCCTCCTACCCTTCGTCTCCCCACAGCTCCCCCTTCACCTGCCCTTTACCTCCCCCTCGGCTCCCCCTCAGCTTCCACCCATCACATCATAACCTATTCCACAACACACACACAAACAACTTCATTATGCGCTAATGCAGATGAATTAATAATTTAGTTTCTTTTCGATTTCTCCCTTCTACATGTTTTAAAATTAACATTATATCAACAAATGTACAATAAAATATTATCAGGGTAGAAAAAAGGTAGCTTTTCCCACCAAAATATTAATTCTATACTATACATATATATATATATATATATATATCTTTTTACGATATATAGATAATTTGTGTGGATCGTAAGTAATAGCCACCCATGCTCCTCACACAATTTTTCACATGCTCAAAAGTAAGGTAAAAATAAGGTAAAATTTGCTCTTTTTAATAATTTTCTTTGGTATCTTTAGGTCTTTCTGGAGCACTCTATAGCGCGTGCCGTACTGCACTATAGCGTGTGCATAGGTTATGCAGTCTGTATTATACAGCTGTCCTTTTTCTTCTCATGCAGCTGCATGAAAGTTATCAACTTTGACAAGCTCATACTAAAAAACTATACCGCTGAGCCCTTTGAAACTGAAGCGTTTGGAAGATATAAGCAATTTTGTTTACAAATTGACCCCCGATCCGGCGCTTTCTTATATCACCTGTATTAAAATTTCAACAATTAAACTTTACTATCTCTGAAACTATAACGCTGAGCCTCTTCAAATTTTGGCTCATGATAAATGGTAGCTTTCTTAAGCTATGCCTGAAATTTCAGGAAATTTGTAAGAAAAGTGTTTTTGGTCGAGAACTACCTTAAACACCTAAACCCAAATAAGAAAATAGACTCGCCCGCTTACACTGTCTATTAACAGATTATTTATTCACAAAGAGTGTAAGCAGAGAATTGTATTGAGTTTTAGAACTAAGTACATATAATAATACTCCATATTATACCCTAATATTACCCTACTGCAAGAATCGGGCAAAGCAACCGATTAATGCACATATTGCAAGAAAACAAGGTGTGTGCAAACCATACTTACGCTGTAGTCTAGCAAACTATACCTGAACAGTGATAGGCTAAGATCCCCTGATCGGAAACCATGTTTTTTCATACAAACTATGAAAAGCAAGATAATTTCGTGTATTATACTTACTATATAGGTGTATTATACTTTCAAACACGATGTAAATATAGTGTAACAAGGTTTTCTGGATAGCACATGCTTTTGACAAGAGAGAAAACCAATTAGATTTTAGGGCTGTAAAGGTCCAGATTTGTCAAAAAGAAAACAATTATTTTAATACAATATTCTCTTACGTCAAAAATAATCAACATTGCTGTACTGAGGCAGGAAATAAAAAACCTGACTGCCATTGATACAGCTGTTGGAACAAATAAAAACCTAAAATCCGTACACTTTAGTTCAATACGTACTTCAAATGAAATAAAATCAAAGCACATACAAACAAATAACAAAATAGACTTTTCCGCTAAAACTGTTTGTTGATAAGTAATTTATTTTGTAATTCAGAATGTTAGCAGAGTAGTCTATTGGGGTTCGTAAGAACATACATCGAATAATAACACCTTATTACAGGAATCGGACAGAGCAACTGACTCATGGACATAGTGGAAAGATCACCAGGCATATGGAGACCATGATTACGTTGCAGTCTAGCAAACCATAACTAAAATGTAATTGGCTAAGGATTCCCAATCGGGAACAATGTTATTTTCATACAAAATTTGATAATCACTATTCCTTCGTGTATTATACTTACTACAGAGGTGTATTATAATTTCGATCATGATGTCAATAGACAACGTTGGCTGGATATCGCATACTTTTGACAATGGAGAAAACTAATTAAACTTTAAATCAAGTAAGCTCCATATTTGTCTAACAAAAAATATGTGTTTTAATACAATCCTCTACTACTACGACTAAAAGTAACCAACTCTGTGTTACTACGGCGGAAAGCAAAAGCCGTGACTCATAGTAATACTGAAGATAAAACAATAACTGGATAGAAGACACGTACACTTAAGCTCAATATTTATTTCAAATAAATCAAAACGCACGCACCTCAAACCAAATCATTAAATTAACTTGCCCGATTACAATGTTTATTATTAAATTATTTAACCACTTATTGAAATAATTTCGAAGAAACGCATAAATATGAATTTATAGCTCCTGTAACCAAATATCCCAATATAATTCAACCTAATATCTAAGGGAAAACAAATAATTAATGTCAAAACTTATTATAGTTTTCAATGATTGGGTATTAGAAGAGTGGAGATATTATAACTATTTCAGAAGTAATCATAGAATCAAGTTACACTCTCCCGGCCAACGATATATGTAGATGTGGCTGATTGCGCCGAAATTTGTTCAGTAATGATCCAAGCTCAAATTTTGAAATAAAATGACGCAATAAAAATCAAATAATCCATCGCTAGAACCTCATCTTTATAAATCAATGATAGAAAATAATATATCTGCAAAACTTTTTTAAAAAAAATTTTGAAAAAATTGTCAAAATTTAGAAAATAATTATTTATTCATTTAAAAACCAAAAAATTAATGAATTAAAAGAAACATTATTTAATATATAGGATATCTACAACTAAAATCTATTTTTGAAGTTTTGAAAAACTGATTAAATAGATGTTCTATAGTTTATTAATTTTGATCAACAAACATTAAAAAAAAATTAATAAATTAACTCCAATTCACGATTTTGATTAAAAGTGAGTTAAAAACTAAAATATAGAAGGTAGTGATGTATAGCTTACTAACAGAGGTAGCTCGTTGATAAGTCGACATGGTATACAGCTGGAATGCACGAGATCGGAAGTATAAATCCGGAGAAAAAAGGTTTTTTTTTTAGAAATTGAAAATTCACTTACTTTTTATGTTTTTGAAGGTGAAATAATTGGTTATCATTGATTTACATTTCTGCATAACGGTCACATAGAAGTATAACTTCGATTGAATTATTTTGTACATGGAAGGATGCTATCAATTTTTATCTTATATAATCCCAGATTTATCATGAAAAATCTGAGGGTCGGCGCGCGGAGCACGCAGGGGGCGAAGCCACACTAGTATATATATATATATATCTTCCTATATTATACAGTTAATTCGTGTCGGTCGTGACTAATAGCCCGCCCCCCTCCCACACGCCCCCTGACACGTTTTTCACAAGATTGAGAAGTATACTGGGTTCCGTAATAGAATATATGAAATGATTCCTATATCATACCCTAATAACACCCTATTACAGAAATCGGGCAGAGCAACCGATTTATGCACATAATGCAAACAAAACCAGGTGTGTGCAATCCTTAATTGTGCTGTAGTCTAGCAAACTATGCCTGAGCAGTGATAGGCTAAGATCTCCTGATCGGAAACCAAGTTGTTTCATACAAACCATGATTAGCAATATATTTTCGTGTATTATACTTACTATACAGGTGTATTATACTTTTGATCATGATGTAAATAGACAAGGTTTTCTGGATGGCACATGCTTTAGACAAGGAAGAAAATCAATTAGATTTTAGGGCAATGAAGGTCAAAATTTGTCCAAAAAAAAACATGTTTTTTAATACAATGTTCTACTTCGTCAAAAATAGCCAACATTGTTGTATTGCGGAAGAAAATAAAAAACGTGAACGTCAGTGATACAGCTGATGAAACTGATACTAACCCGAAATCCGCATACTTCGGCTCAATACGTAATTAGAATAAATTAAAACCCATGCCCCTATAAACAAATAACTAAACGGACTCTCCTGCTTACACTGTTTGTTGATTAATAATGTATTTAGTAATTTAGTATGTAAGCAGATTAGTCTATTGGGTTTCAAGATAGCAGACATAGGATAATTACACCGTATTACAGGAATTGGACAGAGCAACCGACTCATGAACATGGTGGAAAGAAAAACAAGGAATCTGCACACCATAATTACGTTGTTCTCTAGCAAACTATAACTAAAATATAATTGGCTGGGGATTCAAAATTGGAATCAATGTTATTTTCATAAAAAATATGATAAGCACTATTTTTTCGTGTATTATAATTACTACATAGGTGTACTGTGATTTTGATCATGATGTAAATAGACAAAATTTTCTAGATAGCTCATGCTTTTAACAACGAAGAAAACCAATTAGATATTAGGGCAAGTAAGCTCAATATTGGTCGAACAAAAAAAAAAGTGTTTTAATACAATGTCCTACTACTACGTCTAAAAATAACAAACTTTGTATTACTACGGCGGAAAACAAAAAACGTGACTAACAGTAATACCGCAGGTAAAACAGATACTGGATCGGAGATACGTACACTTCAGTCCAATTCTTAATTTAAAAAAATTAAGACTCACGCACTTTAAACGAAATCACTAAATTAACTCGCCTGATTACAATGTTTATTTATAAATAATGTATTTATGACTTTAAAACAATTTCAAAGAAAAGCATGATTATAAGTCTTTAGCTCCTTCAACCGAATAACCTAATATACTTTAAGCTAATATTCGAAGGGAAAATAAATAAATAAAGTCAAAAATATTTCATGTTTTTAGTAATTAGGTGACTGGAAGAATGAGGATATTATAATAATTTCAGAAGTAATCATGAAATCGTGTATTTTTAGTCAGTCTGGAGGAAAGTGGCATTATTGTAGGAAATATTTTTTTTTAAACTTGGGGACCCACGTATCAAGTTATACTTCTTCGGCACACAATCGATATATGTAGATGTGGCCGATTCCGCCCCTAGATACGTTGATGTAGCTGATTTTGCCAAAATTTGTTCGGTAAAAAACCCACCTCTTATTTTCAAATAATAAGACACAATGAAAAGCAAATAACTAATCCATAGAACCTCATATTTATAAACCAATGACAGAAAATGATGATATGTGTAAAACTGTGATAAACAACATTTTAAAAAAAGTGTAAAAATTGAGAAAATAATTATAAATTTATTTTAAAATTAACATTTTATTCAATTAAAGAAATGTTCATTAATACATAGAAAAGCTGCAACTGAAAATCTATTTTTAAAGTTTTCAAAAACATATTAAATTATTTGCTTTGATAGTATATTATTGTAAATTTACAAATATTTAAACAAATTTGTAAATGAGCATTAACTCAATATTGATGATAAAAGTGAGTTATAAACTGAAATATAGGAGGAAGTGATGTGTAGCTTATTTAGGGAAATAGCTTGTAGTTATGTCGACACAGTATACGGCTCGTATGCACGAGATTGCGAGTTTAAATACGGTGGAAAAAGGTTTTTTTTCAGAAATGAACAACTCACTTACGTTACATATTTTTAAAGGGGAAAATATTTGTAATCATTGATCTACTTCTCTGCATAACGCTTATACAGAAGTATAAATTCAATTAAAATATTGTATACATGGAAGGATGCTATTAAGGGGTCGTATCCAAATGCCGTGGACGATTTTTTCGATTTTTCTACCCCCCCCCCCCCTCCCTTCCCCGTGTAAACTTTGTGTTAATCAGAATTAACCCCCCCTCTCCAAAGTTACGTTGACATACTTTTTTTTTTTCATTTTCGACAGAAAATTTAAAATATTATATCTATTAATCAATAATATATCTTTTTAACAACGATAACTAAGATTAAAATTAAAATTACCAAAAAATTAACTATACACAGATTTTAAGCAGCACTTCGCTTGAGTTGATTATATTACATACGTACAGCATGACGGAACAACAGTCTCTAATTGTAATACGCACTTGCGGGCTTAATATACAAGTTACAGACGGTGATTCAGTGACTAATATCCTATTTTCAAAATTCGCTATAAGGGTGAATAAACTTTACTCAGTGAGTCAACGTTCTCTTTTCTATTCAGTGTACTGTATTTATATAGGTACGTATGTGTATCGTTTAAGAAACCGTTCTTTTAAAATTTTAAATTTTATAATCTTAGTAGCGCTAAGTAAAAGCATATTTAGCAATGTTGTCGCAGAATGCCTCAATCAACAAAAACCATAGTGGAATTTAAAAAGTGACTTTACATAAAATAAAAAATTTTTGTACTTCAACTATTGGGTAAAAATAATTTAAAAGCTAATATTTCAGAGTAAAAAAAGATTTTTTTCACACGTTAACTTATTGCCCCCCTAGCGTAAACATCAGTATGATTTAACCAAACCCACCCCCCTAAAACAGTCCACGGCATTTGGGTACGACCCCTAATGGTTATATTATATAATTCAAGAGTTATCATAAAAAATGTGGGGATTGGCGTGCGGAGAGCGCAGAGTGGTGAAGCCCCGCTTGAATATATACATATATATATTTATACACGCACACACACATATATGTATATACACTAGTGGGGCTTGGCCCCCTGCTCACTCCGCGCGCCAACCCCCATATTTCAATATTTTTATTTTTATGTCTGAATAATAAATGAAATAGTTTATTTTTAATACACATATATGCGTACAAACATAGATAACCAAAGCAATCTCATAAAAATTCACGAAAAATTAGAACAGATATAGTCAATACATGAAATAAGATTACTGATTTCTCAAATAATTGTTAATAATTTAATACTGACAAAGACTTTAATTAATATTTAAGGTCAATGTTGATTTATGTGTACATGTATACAATATTTACGCAATCATTATTATTACAGAAATAGTTATGAGCCTTTGTTTGTTATCTTTGGTCATTTTAGAATCAATTATAGATATAATTTTATCATAAGATTTTATTTTAAAATTCTTTCTTAATACTTGTAAATGAAATTTTTTTTTTTTTTTTTTTTTTTATGTCATGTATATGTTTTTATGTACTTCTACATTTTCTTTGTTTGTTTCATAACTATTGAAAATTCTTATCCTCTTTTAATAGTACTCATATTATTTTCAATGGAGTAAGTTATGTTATTGATTAAACATACAACAAAATGTTATAATTTCTTTTTAGATTTAAATAATATTATAATTTATGAGGCATCAAATAATTCTAAACTTTCATTCTTTACTGTTGTGCCATATTTACCTGCATAAATATTTTATATTTTCCCATGAATCATCTTCCTTCTGCATATCTTTCCATTATCTTTAAATCCTATATTTATGACTGATATTATTAATATTTTACTTGTTGTTTTTTTTTCCTCTTTAAATAGCAATGTGTGCTTTGTATAATTTTTTATTTCATTGCAGATCCTACAGTCTATCTCTATAATTTTCTAAACTTATCTATATCTTTTTAATTATGCTTAATTAGCTTTTTTTTTTGCTTTATTTTTCTCTCAGCTTTTTTTTACATTTTATAGACGATAAAAGTGTTAATTACCATATAGATTTTTCCTATTTTCTGATTGACAAAAGTCTTCCTTTCCTTTGTAAAGCAATCTTTGATAATATCAAGTTTATTTTCCTACGTTGTTCTTTTTATACATCCTATCGTTTTCCAATCCTCCACTTTTTCATGCACAACTTCAACTTCTATGCCTATTTTGTATTATTATTTAAGTCCGTTATTTCTTCGATTAGTCATAATTAAGGCCACCTGCTCTTGTACATTTTTGTTGATTGCACAAAGTTAATGTATTCCCTTTTTCGTATGCCTATTTCCATCCTAACCCTTCCCTCCTCCATTTGTCATATATATCCTGGTACGTTTGCATTAAAACCGAACATAATATTTGTAAGTCTGAATCTATTTTTTCCCTTCTTTCTTTTCTTTCTCATTCCGAAATCTGTGCCTACCTTGTCCGCCTCCAGCTTCCGTATATAAGTGCGTCCAGCGAGATCGGGCCATCTCGCGCGTAAGGAGCATTTTTTGCTGAAGCACACTGTGTTCAACTCGCTTGTACGGATTGGGAAAAATCTAAAAAAATAATAAAAAAATTAAATCCATAGATTTTGACCTGCTCTTCATTATGGTGCTATTATTTTTTGGTCGAAAACCTTTTCGTGTGTTGATATATGTCTTTGAACTTTTTGTCATTTCGCTGAAATTCGCCACAGTTTTGAAAAATAAAATTAACACGAATCAAAAGAGCAATACTCGGACCACACCTCCACAAATGTTTAGAGTGGGAGGTCAAAAAATGCGTAAATAACAAGCACATAAAGACGTTGACATTGGGTCAGCCACGCTTGACAGACAACTGTATAGTTATAGTACAAACTGTAGACTCACTGATAACTACTTGACATTCATCAAAACATAGTTTACGCTATGAATAAGTAGTAGTCATAAACTTTACTAGATCCGCTGGATAGTTCACGAACAATAGAACTTGCAACTTAAGAAACTTTAAAGTTTTAATTTTTTAGAAAATTTCTTTTAGGATCGTATATTACTGAATTTGATTTTACATACTAACATAATCGTATGTTTCATTATTTAGTCATACAATTTATGATCATATTGAATTAAACTAACATTTTGCAATAATAACGAATTAAAGCTTAATTGTATATTTTTCATCTCTTAGTTTTATTACAATTAGACAATTGTCTTAATTTCATTGAATTACTAAAATTTTTCTGCAAATATTTATAAAAAAAAAGTTACTGTGCGACCAATTATTGCGGAAATTCCTTTTTTTTAAAAACAAACTACTGTTAATTTTTTTTACCAAAATGAAGACTTTAAACAGAACTTTATTATGTTTGAAGCACTATATTTTTGAAGGAGTAATTTTGCAACTACTTATGGCTCTTTGTATTGTTTCTATGACGAATTATACACAATGTTTTCCCGTACTGTTTTAAAAGCTTATTTCAATTTCCAGAAAATTTTTTATTTTCTAAATCAACAAATATCATAATTCAAAATATAACTACACCACCTTCGATACATCGCTGTGGATTATTCGCTATGTGTTAGCATCATCATAAATACTTGTATATTTTTGTCAAACGAACATTAACTGCTATCATGTATATTACGTATAATTGCTAAATTTGTTTTTTGTTGGAATAAATAACGAATCTGTTAAATAATAAAATATTAACTATATGTCATCTATATGATAACATCATTACTATTACTTAATAAAATACAATTTCTTCGTAAATACTTGCATAATATTTTAAAATATTTAAAACTTCTGCATTGTGTTTGAACGAAAAAAAAATGATTTTCTGGAACTACATTTCTAATACTACCAATTGATCAATATTCTACGGTCTGTTTGTAATTTTTCCATTTTGATCTATATTATGCGAAGAACCATCTGGAACCTTAGATCTTTTACTATACTACAGCAAGTGTTTTAATGTTTAACTCATTGATTACGGTTTTAAATAAATGATGTTTTCAGGTTTCTCCATAATAGGTTGTTTATAATTTACAAACAATGATGGCAAATGTCTCCTAATTTTTCTGATTTAGGGAGGTAAATAAGGATTCCGATGCAATCAGTGGGATTTGACTTATCAAATAAACTACATATGATATCGAAAGTACTCCCACTGAAGAACTTTTAAAATTTAAAGTATGATACACCTTCACAGTAAGTATAATAGACAGAATTATATTGATAATGATATTTTGTGTTAAAAATACATTTCATGCAATTAGGAGATCTTAGCTAATAACTGTTAAGATATAGTTTGCTAGATTTCAGCACAATTATGGTTTGCACACACTTTTTTTTTTTTGCATCATGTGCCTGAATCAGTTGCTCTGCTCGATTCCTGCAATTAGGTGTTATTAGGGTATAATATAGGGTACTTTTCCATGAACTTCATTCCGAAACCCAATATACTTCTCTGCTTGCACCTTTAGTAAATAAATGATCTGTTAATAGACAGTGTAAGCGGGCTAGTGCATTCGGTTATTTGGTTGTAGGTGTTATATTTTACTTTTATGTCGTATTGTGCTCGAGTGTACGGGTGTTCCATTATATGTTTTATCAGTTGTATTACTAATGGTCACGTTTTGTTGTTGTGCCTCTGTCTATTAGCCAAATAAGACGTGCGGGCAAATCAGAAAATCCCAAGTGGCTTTGAATGTGCAGCTTTAGCTGCAATCGGTTGTTTTTGGCAATGTTTGACGATGTTGGAGGGCTTGGGTGAAAGGATTCGTCTGTAATTGAAATAATTCGTCTGTTTTCTGGGTTACTAGATTAAGAAGCTTGTAATTTAGGTTGTGTCACTATTTTTATAATGATTTATTCAATTATTATGTTATTAACTCT
>JAPYYV010013584.1:0-18573 GCA_030522625.1 Copidosoma aretas
TTAAAATTTATATTTCTTAGCCTATTTTTGATTAATTCAAATGTGATGCTAGTTAGTCAAAAGTAATTATTGTACGATTATTAAAACATTATTGGAATTGAATAACTATTATATTATCTTAAAGTCTTAGGCGTGCATTATGTATAAACTATAATAATTTTGTTTATATAAAAAATTTTTTTAGTCAAAACGTAAAATAATGCTTTAGTTAATTTATAGACGTAAATAATTTAAAGCACCGTTACATTTTTTTTAATAGAGTTCGGGAGACAATACAAAAATGTACTTTGAATAAGTGCTTAGCGAGAGCTCGATGCATGTAATTTTTCAAAAATCGAAACAAAAATTTTTCTTGTTTTATTTTGTTTTCTTCATTATTAAAAAAAGAATATTTTTTACGTTGTCAGAACCCTCAAATTCCTTTATTTACATGTTTAATTTAAAATGAGAAGATTTTTGAAAAATTCGACCGCCATATTAGATCCACCGTCCTAACCTACAGAAGAAATTTTTGACTTTGCATTGTTGTGATAAAATAATATATAGTTCATCGAGTATAAAATATTCAATTTGAATTTAGCATGACAATATAAAGATGGTCTCTTAGTATATTATTGAAATTTCATTTTTGAGGTTATGTAAACACACTGCAGATTTCCAAAAAAATTATTGTTTAGGGTTGTTTTACACTTAATCGACCTTAACTATTTTTTAACATGCCTGTATCAACAAAGAATCAACTTAAGATGACCAGATTCATTAGTTTATGAAAAAATTTAAAAAACTGCCTTGTTTGTTAGGTTAAGTTATTTTTTCAGAATTTTGGCTATAATTTTTCTGGATCCGCTATCTAATCACCTAGAAATTAAAAAAAAAAGAATTTCTTTATCTATTTTCTATCTGGAGATATTTGACGTCGAATACACCTACCTTTATTTTTATTGTTTTAATACATAGTGAGGTTATGTTTGAGCATTGCAAAATTCAATGATCTGCTTTATTATTTTTCATATACACTATAACAACGATAATACTTGTTAAATACACCTTACGAACAAATAAGTAGCTCAAAACCACAGGTTTTATTGATTTTTTTAAAAATTCGCAAAAACTTTTTTTTTTAAGGTTAGGTTTTCATTTTTAGACTTTGGCTATAGTTTTCTTAAATTCGTGATCTAATTACCTACAAATTAAAAAAAAAAAACGACTTTTAATCTCGTTTCTATCTGGAGATATTTGATTTCGAACAGAGTTACCTCTGATTTCATCGTTTTGGAACATAGTAAGGTTATGTTTCAGTATTGCAAAATTCAATAACCTGTTTCTGAAATATTTATATACACTATAACAATGATAATACTTATTGATTAAACCTTCATGAACAAATAAGTAGCTCAAAACCACAAGTTTCATTGATTTTTTTAAAAATTCGCGAAAGCTAATTTTTTTTTTTAGGTTTTCATTTTTAGACTCCGGCTATAGTTTTCTTGAATTCGTGATCCAATTACCTACAAATTTAAAAAAAGAAACGCCTTTTTATCTCGTTTTTATCTGGAGATATTTGATTTCGAACAAAGTTACGTCTGATTTCATCGTTTTAGAACATAGTGCGCCGCTCCGCCAATGAGGGCCCAGGCGCACATTGGGGCCAAATAAGATAATTTGCAACAATCGCTCTTTGGTCGATTTTTTTATTTTGTAATTTTAAAATTCGTAACCTAGCCTCTAAAGTTGAAAAATTGCAATCTGTGCTAATAATATGTCGATTTTTTCAAATTAAACATTTGGAAAAAACTTCAGATAATCGTGATAGTGTTCGTAATCAATGACAGTAAGAATACGTGGTAAAAAATTTTTTTTATTTATTTTGAGGTTATGCTCCACTAAATAATGAGAAATTTGTGTGATTTCAGCTAATTCATGGAGTTATAATGATCTCAATAAAATAAATATTTCTTTGCATGACTTAGTAGGATAGCTCTCTGCTACATCTAATCGCGATAGTGTTCGTAATCATTAGCGGTAAGAATTTTTAGTGAAACAATTTTTTTTAAATTTATTCGAGGTTATGTTACACTATTTAATGAGGAATGTATGTGATTTAAGCTAATTCATGAAGTTATAATGATCTCATTAATATTAATGTGGCCTTGCATGACTTAGTAGGATAGCTCTCTGCCAAATTATTGAATATCTCGCTATAAATTTGTAACCTAACCTCTAAACTTAAAAAATTACATTCTGTTCTAATACTAAAATGACACACATACTGGACAACAGACAATATGATTATCATATAAGTTTTTTAAAAAAATTTTTAATTTGCAAAAAGTACACAATTCACTTTATAACTCTAGAGGTAAGGTTATAAATTCTTGAACAAGATACTCAGTAATTTCGCAGAGAGCTATCCTGCTAAGTCATGCAAAATAACATTCTTCTTAAGATCATTATAACTCCATAAATTAGCTGAAATCACATGAATTTCTCATTAATTAGTGTAACATAACCTCAAATGAATGAAAAAAATTTGTTTTACTGAAAATTCTTGCTGTTAATAATTACGAGCACTATCACGATTATTTGTAAATTTTATTTTAAATTTTAAATTGAAAAAATCGTCATAGTATTAGAACAGAATGTAATTTTTTGAGTTTAGAGGTTAGGTTACAAATTCTTGAACGAGATACTCAATAATTTGGTAGAGAGCTATCCTACTAAGTCATGTAAGGCAACATTAATTTTATTGAGATCATTATAATTCCATGAGTTAGCTGAAATCAAATACGTTTCTCAATAATTAGTCTAACATAACCTCAAATAGATAAAAAAAATTTGTTTCACTAGAAATTTTTACTGTTAATGATTACGAACACTATCACGATTGGATGTAGATTTTTTCTAAAATTGTAAATTGAAAAAATCGTCATATTATTAGAACAGAATGTAATTTTTCAACTTTAAAGGTTATGTTACAAATTCCTAAATAAGATACCCAGAAATTTGGCAGAAAGCCATCCTACTAAGTCATGCAAAGAAATCTTTATTCTATTGAGGTCATTATAACTCCATGAATTAGCTGAAATCACACAAATTTCTCATTATTTAGTGGAACATAACCTCAAAATGAATAAAAAAAATTTTTTTGCTACGCATTCTTATGTCATTGATTACGAACACTATCACGATTATCTGAAGTTTTTTCCAAATGTTTAAATTGAAAAAATGGACATATTATTAGCACAGAGTGCAATTTTTCAAATTTAGAGGTTAGGTTACGAATTTTAAAATAACAAAATAAAAAATCAGCCAAAGAGCGATTGTTGCAAATTATCTTAAGATTATGTAGAAAAAAAAAAATTAAAAATCGGTCAATATTTGAAGGCTCTGGGTGGTTTTGAACATTTTTTTTCCTTTTGGCCCCAATGTGAGGCGGGGCCGGGGCGCCGCAACCGCTCCCGTGTTAAAGTCCCAAAAATCTGGGAGGGAAAACAGTCCCTCGGGCGTTGCTTCGCAAGGGCCTTCGGGCCCAGGAACCGCCCTAGAGAGATGCACATATGTGACGAAAACTACTATTTTTCAGAATTTTTTACCCTCTAGTATTTAAGTAATAATTACCCAAAACTGTTCAGTGAAAGTTAACTATAACCTTAAGACGAGAAGACTTCTCCCATTTTTGCCTCTTATTGAGGTATATAAAAGTCAAAACAGGAACAGCTTTCTGTTATTAGAATTAAAGTATCGCCTTTCACGTACTCTAATAGCTTTAATATATGCAAGAGGAACGTAATAAATTATGTCGAATGCAATCAGCTGATCGTACCATGTTGGGTACACTAAAATTTTATTTTTTGATGAGCTTAATGATACGCTTAATCGTAATAAATCCGATGGACTTGTCTACTTGCGCTGTTACCTAGTCAGGTTATAATAATTATTTAAGTGCAGAAATACAATACAACAAACAGGCTCGGTTTCTTGCGCTGTTATTTACTCAGGTTATTATGATTATTTAAGCGCACAAATACAATACAATAAACAGGCTTGGTTTCTTGCGCTGTTATTCAATTTATTCATTGCAACTTTTCAAAGTGCCGAATTATTATCAAATAAATACGCTCGGCTACGTGCACTGTGATTGTATTAAATTAGTGTATGGATTTTAAGCGCCGAGTAATGATTAAATAAACAGGATCGGCTACTAGCTTGCGCTGATATTCCATAACAACTTGTTAAGGAGGCTCATCACCTTTTTTGAAAGTTGAGCCATTGCACTCAGGTTTAAATCCACGGTAAAATAAGACTCAACGAATCTACAGGTAAAATTTCAGGGCAAGTTGCCGACCAAAATCGAAAAAAAAAAAAATCATTTGAAACTCGATACTTTTACATGGGTTTTATGAGGAATTTCGCATTCTGTACCGAATGTAATAGCTTTTTTCGGCTAAAAGTTGTGCCACATGCTACAAAAATCAGGTAGTTGGAATAATCCTTTTTCTTATGAAATCAAGAAAGTCGAAGATTGCTGATCGAAAAAAAAAGAAGATTTAAAGTGTTGAAAGTCCAAACCGGAGATTAACATCATTTATGCAGTACCTTGATAAAAAGCAAATTTTCTCAATTAGCCGGTTTTCGCAAGTTTTTTTGCTCATGTATCATGAAGAAGTGACTAGTACTAAGGTACTAAGTGCATTTTTATTCGTTTATATTCCGTAAACCTTAAATTTATGGAAATTAAATAACAGTACCAGAAACCACGCCTGTTAGTTGTTTTGTATTTATGCGCTTAAATAATTTATTATAATGATAACCTGACTAGGTAACATCGCAAGTAGACGAGTCTATCGGTTTTATTCGATTGAGCGCGTTAATCATTAACAATAACCTAAATAAGTAACAGCGCAAGTCGACGAGTCTATAGGTTTTATTAAGATTGAGCGCTTTAGTCATTAATTAAAATTTGATTAAATAAAGGAAGAAGCAGTCGAGCGTGTTGGGTGCTCAGGCATAGATGGCTTGAGTTATAAATAATTTCATGATCAAAGATAATTTTAAGCAGCCTAATTTATAGAGTTTTTTCTTAAGGTGGCTGATCACCTCTATACAGCACATATTTACATATTTTACTATAAATGTTTATTAAAAGTGATGAGAAGTGTCACTTTATCTGACAATAATATAGCTAGTGCTTAATATCATCCGATTTTTTTCACTAAATTTTATTAATTTCTTCAGTTACCAAAGCTTGAAAAGAATTCAATAAATCACTTTCATCTTTTTCAATTTACATCTGATTTTCAATTTATAGGCTTATTCCCTTCCTTGAACGAATCCATTGAGAGTTATCACGGAAAAATTGCAAAAACTTACATAAATTTCCCAGAAAATTCAATTGCTTACTATTTTTCATATTTCCATACAATCAATTGAATTCTCGGGGAAACCTATGTAACTTTTTGCAATTTTTTCCGTGATGACTCTTAATCGATTTGTTCAAGGAAGAGAATGGGCATAAAAAGTTGAAAATCAGATATAAATTGAAACAGATTTAAAAAGTTTACCTAATTTTTTTAAGCTGTGGTATCTAAAAAATTTAACAACAAAACTTTATGAAAAAAATCGCATGATATTAAGCATTAGCTATATTATTGTGAGGTGAAGTGCCATTTCTCATAACATTTAACAAACATTTATAATAGAATATTTAAAATATGTGCTGTATAGAGGTGATGAGCCACCTTAATCGACCACTTGTGACAGTACTACTATATTTACCCGACTAAAGTACAAACAGTTAAGGTTATTATTTATGTTGTGAATATATAAGAATGAGAGTAGCCTCATATGTCTGTCAAATAATTAGGGATCATGATTTACTGGTAAGCCAATACAATAAATAACAATTTTTTCAAAATTATATGATAGTTCTATTTATTTAAAAAAAAATTAATCATGAAGAATAAAAAAAAAAGAAAAAAGAACTAAGCCAAGATACGCTTGAAAAAACGAGCAGTACGTTAGTCCACTCGGCTATCGTACTAATTGCCAAGTATAGCATTAATGTAGTATATGAATTGTGCCCCGTGCTTGGGTTATGAGGGTATATCGCAAAAAGCTGATCTGCCAGAAGGCGTGACGGTGCCTTAGAGATAATGGCGTCTTTACGTGGACTAGTATACCTTTGTATACGATATTGTTATATGTGTGCTATATATGGACAACATATAGCACCATCGTATATATAGATACACTAGTCCACGCAAAGACGCCATTTTATCTAAAGCACGGTCGCGCCATCTGACGGATGAGCTCTTTGCGGTATACCCTCATATATGTATTGGGGAACCCCCTGTGGGGAAGGCTTGGGCGGAGCCACTGATTCTCTCTTTAGCTATACTCTAGCGCCTTCGGCTAATAGCAACGAGAGTCCACTGTTGTCAGTCTCTATATTGAGCCCCGTTAGGGCACCGACTGACATCACTGGAGTAAATACTGTCAGCGCAAACATGGCGGTTTTACCAGTTTTAACACTGCAGCTTGGGCGTAAACAACAGCAACATTTTCTGCATCTTCTGGGAATATGACTTTTTGCCTAATTTACCAAAGCTCAAGTGCAACATTATTCCTAAGTGAAAATATCTCTCGCTTCACATTAGAAAAGTATTTTGCTGTATAAAAATATCATGTCAAGAATTCGGTCAAGTACGATCGATGAATGAGAATTTCCAATTGAGGGGGAGTGTGAAACTTTCGCCTGTAAAAAAACGGGGAAAGAAGTTGTAGTTGTACCTGAGGTAGTATACCCCACATGGATATACTTATAGTATTTACCTTCATACTTTAAATTATCATACATCCGAAACTATACCACTAGGCTTTTTGATACTTTAATATCACATGCTAATTATGATCGATAATGATTCTTCTGTTTTTTCACAAAATTTGTGATAAAATTGTCAAAACGATGGTAAAAATAATATATTTCATAGCAAGAGTACCATAAGAGCCTGCGTATGAAAGACAAACTTTGCTATGTAATTTCTCCTGAACACTACCGCTATTCCCTTTACAATTTTAATATGTTGTTATTAATACGGCAATTTGCCTATGGTATTTTTTTTTTAAATCTTATTACTTACGTTCAATTTCGTAATAACCCTCTTCAATAGAATACAGCCGATATTTTGCACAAGATATTGACAAAACCGTATGCAAAATGGGCTGCAAATATATTTATTTTTGCTTGAAGACAAGATATTTGCAACTAAATAAAGCATACGTGCAACATACTCGACGGTCCTAATCATAAAGGGCTAAAAATTAGTGATTCACAGAATTTACGTACATGTAATTCAGATACTCAGGTACTTTATAAGTGTGAAAATTATTTATTTACAGAGATTTGCTTCGTACGAAACATTTTGCAATGTTTGTACTACGACTTCTTCTACTGTAGCTTATACTTATTTTTAAATAAATATTTGTACAAGACTGAATCAATATTACAAATGTATTACCAATATTGTCAACGAATTTAATTTTTCTCAAAAACAATGCGATATTATAAACAATTTTTTTAATTCGGTAACACTACTAGCGGATGCATCACAGAGTAGACATGGGTACAAAAATCATTAGCTTAACTTTTTTTAAATATTTCTAACTTCTTTTGGGCCTTTGCGATTTGCGCTTTCAAATCTGCCTCTCTGGCCTTTCTAATTGTTTCATCTTCATTCTCGGGCGGATTTTTGTTTAGCTGGATCGCTTTCCTTTTGAGGGTTACCCATCTACAAATACATATATTTATTAGTTGACTATTTTACACATTAACAGGCTGCCATACGTAAATGCATGTGGATTAGAGTGAGAACGTATGGACTGATGCATAACCAAAGTATAATTTTTTCCCTGGGTGGCATGCGTTTACGTATGGGCAACCATAAAGTTTGCTTCCTCTATGCACGAGGTTCAATATACAGTCGGCAAACTTAGCACAGGTGAAATACTACAGCTAAGAGGAAATCACGTATTTTTCAAAATTTTACACCTCGAGTTTATGAAGATAGAGCTAGAATAGAGCAAATTGAGGTAATATTTCATATCGACACACCCATAAAATAAGAAAAAATTGCCAAAAAATACATTACATCCGTCCAGTAGATGATAGAATAACACATGATATATTTTCTTTTTCTCATAAACAAGAGATGACTGCGGTAGAGCTTCTAAAATTCTAGGAGTGGGGGTGGTGACGTCACTCCGGGAAAATCTCTGCGCAACAATTATATACAAAGTATAAAAAGCAGCAGTTTATAAAAACTGCTTCATATTTTTCAATCAAATTTTAAGGATAGACTAAAGGCTAATAAAACTTCTACCTGTGATACTTTTAGCTGTTTAAATGTTTTTTTTTTTTATTTTGGACTTGTTAGTTTTAAACTATTTTTAGCAATGTTTCATGAAATTTTAAATGGCAGAGTTCGTTATATTCATGTGATACCCATGACAAGGGGGTTATTAAGAAAAATGATATCCACCTGATCAGATGTCGGAAAGTGGTCGAAAACTTGATAGCAATATTTGATATTGTCCCTAAATTCTGCATGCTTGTCTGCAGACATACTTTCAGAAATTTTTACAAAATGAAAAAATAATTTATTTGCAATCTAAAATGTTCCATGTGCACACACACAAATCAGAATATTGGATGAAAATGAAACAAAGAAAGAAAAACAGACACGCCGACCTCCAACATGGAGACTTAAACTTGGTCCGACAAGACTCAAATTCGAGTATCTTACCCACTCGGCCAGAGCGGATTATATACGTGAAAGATAATTGATGTCCTTATAACTTACAACGGTTTTTTCTTTTTTTTTTTTTTTTTTTTTTTTTTTTTTTTTTTTTTTTTTTTTTTATTGTTTTTTTCAGGAAAGAAGAGAGAGAATCAGAGAAATAGTGGGAAGATGAGAAATTATCGGGCAAAGTTCGATGACTGAACCAGAGACCAAGAGAGGACTTGGTCACTGCTATACGCATCAAGGCGAAGCTCGGAATATGGAGGTGTTAAAGTAGCCTCCAGGTCGAAGAAGAAGAGAGAGAAACACATCCCAGTCAGGCATCAGACTTACGAGCGAAGATGACTTCACTCATAAGCCATACACGCCCAGTCTCGCCAATAGTTGTGGGACCCATAGCGACCTCTCCAGATGAATTGGCCCAGGCGTTGGCCTTCTGAAAGAGAACCGCCGCTGACCCATCGGCCAGGACGATGTAGTACTGAACTCCCACGACGGGGATGATGAACTGCTGTCTGCCAGCGGGAACCCACTGACCAGAGCATCAGGGTGCGTCGACGACCTCTCCAAGGAGGGATTGCCACCCAAGTCCAGGCGTCCTTGGGAGGAACTACAGTCTGCCCTACTGGAATCGGGAGACTGTCTTTTCAGCGCCATAAGTACTTATTCCACCGAAAAATTCCAGAAAAATTTTCGACGAGAATCGAACCAAGTTTGCTTCGAGTCTGTCATACTAAGTAGCTAGCATGCTAACCACAGAGCCATCAAGGACTCTACAACTCACAGCCGCAACAAGGGTTTGATTCTTAGTTTTATTTACATCTTACGTTAACAATTCATAATGCATAATTTTCTATTATTAATTTCAAGTGATTAATTCGTGTTTAATATTTGTTTGAGTTTCTGATCAACATATATTCTGTGTCTGGTTGACGGAGATGTCCACACAGAGTGTCCAAAAAGTGCAGGGATGGTGAAATATCTCAAAACAGAGAATGTAAGCTTGTAGAATATTGACCAAGCACTTTTGAGTCATGAAGCATATTAATCTCTTCGTTCCATGATCGAAATTGAATGGAAACACAAGAAAAATGAATAATTTACAGATATAACAAATCAAAGATGTAGAAAATATTGTGACCGTCACGTCACCGTCTGTATTCTGCTCCTTTACTTCAAGTGTGTTTCTAAATATCTTTTTTTCCTATTCTAAATGATAGTAAAACAGGGAAGTTTTTAATTAGAAGTAAAAATTGACCGTCACGTGACCACCAAAACCGATTTTTGGATCATTACGAAGGCCCTTGATTTCCTTGATCAACACTCCACCATTTTTGTAAGAGACATTTTTTATCAGTGGCCACTGTTGTAAGATATTTCGCTGTCCCTGTACTTTTTGAATACTCTGTGTCGTACATCACTGTCAACCGTACGTACACAAAATAATCTTATCAAGAACTCAAAGAAATATTAAACACGAATATTCACTTAATGTTAATAATATAAAATTGCGTTTTATGATGTATTAACGTATGGTGTAAAATAAACTAAGATTCAAACACTTGTGGCAGCTGCAAGTTATAAGGACATAAATTATCGTCCACTAATCTTATCCACTCTGGTCTAATGGGTAAGATACTCGACTTAGAATCTTGTCGGAAGGAGTCGAAGCCTCAATGCCGAAGGTGGGAAAACTGTTTTATTTTATTTTTTTATTTAATTTTTTTTATCGAATATTCTTATTTGTTTATGCACAGGGAACTTTTTGGATTGCCAATAAATTATTCTTTGTTGCAAAAATTTCTAAAAGAATGTCTGCAAACAAGCCTACAGGATTTAGGGACGATATATATGAAGAAATGTCTGCGGGAAGTCTGCAGTTTTGTTTGTAAGCATTAGTAGAAAATAGACCCTTACCTCTGATTTGCTTGTCTAGTAACCGATTTACATGGAAATTTTGAATTAGGCTCAACTTACCCTTAGTTTCAAGGGTGACATTAGCCCGTGGGGTGCTTTTGATTTTTAAGGGGTGAAAACCACCCCTTTATCAAAAAGTCGTGATTTAGCCATTTTAACTTGTTAAAATATATAGAGTAAAATTTTTTATAATTCTCTCACACGATTATTACATGTTGAACCCTTTTCCAACCGTTAAAAAAATTTACAACCCCCACAAACGATTCCTAACTTAAAAATAATAAAGAAAAAATACTTTTTTATAACTCAAAGTGATTTAAATACAGAGTGAATATTGTTTCAAGTTCTCCAACATCGATATTTGTTTTACACCTTTTTAACCCTTAAGAACCACCCCGAAATTTAAAAATTTTCTTTTATAAATTAATTTTATACGATGACTTATGTTAATCAGTTTTAAATGAAAAAAATTAATTTATTATACAGTAATAACTGTTTATGTAGTATAATATTACAAAATAAATCATGTAATTTTGTAACGTAAAAATTAATATTACAAATATCAATCATCATTCTGCATCGGAGTCGCTATCAAGATCTTCTTTAGGTCAATTGGAGGGATATTCTGGCAATTGTCTCCACAGCATGTTACACAAGTTGCATTGCAAAACAGTCCAGCTTTTCTGCAACCACAAGTAGAACCGCAACCTTTTTGCAGTTGCAAAATATCATTTTGAGTAACTCTTGTGATGCCGGTGGATCTGCAGTTTTTATTGGATTGAGAACTCCTTCATTACTCACCCATCCCCATTCTGTTGGCTCAATGTTTTTGTTACCAAGCCAAATCTGCGTTTGTAGATAAACTCTCTTGATATGTTCATTTATCGCACCAACTGTTAGAATAAAGGATGATAATTTTGCGGCACTGTTTTTTGTTGTAGCTTTTATAAAACTTTTATAGCGCATCTTTTCGAGATAGATGGAAAAATTTTGTACTCGACGCAATTTATTTGCTTGCACATCGTTAGCAAGTCCATACGCCGACATTGTGAAGTATCTACCTGCTTATAAAATATCTTCAAGATCAGATGAACTATCTAGAAATATTTCTGCCTTCTCTCAAATCTTGCCTTTTTTTTTAAGATTCACGAATTTTTTTTTGCCTTTATTATAAAACGCCGATGTTGAGTCACACCCAGTAAAACAATGCGAAAAAAGAATTAATTTATAACCATTCGGATAATCTATTTCTAAACTTTTTGATAAATACACCACTCTCTGAACACTTTCTTTGCCTAATTTCAAAAAAAAATTTCTTCGTGTGTAACCCTTGCAGTCAAAATTACTAAAATATCGACGTCTTCGATAACAATAACTTTTTTAATTGAGTGTCGTATTGTACTGCTGTATGAGCAATTAATTCGTCAGTTTCACCTTTACCTTAAAGACATTTAATAGATTTTTTTTCTAATTCTTCCATAAGTAACTTTATGAATCGACTTTTGTTATTATAATTAGATAGAAATTTATCTTGACTAATAGTTACAGGCGTTTCTTTTGTAAAACAAACGATTTCTTTCCGATGCTTTGTTACTTTGTCCATCGTCACAATCAAAAACAACCGTAATGTTATTGCCAAAATTTATTTTTAAATATGAATTATGAGCTTCAAAAACTTCTGTATAATTACAACTCTTAGGCCATTTTACTCTGTATAATAACATACCTCCATCAATAATGTACACTAAAGTTTCTTTGTTCAAGGTTACGTCCAGCGTTTGGAATAATGAAAATAAGGTTGACTTTGTTGTTTTTCGCATTCCAATATCATCAAATAAAGAAAGAGGATATGGCACCGGCTCATATTTTAAATACATCTCCAATTCTTCGTCGCTTTTTTTCATTACACAAATACGCTGAAATAATAATAGTGGATCCATAGGAATCATTTTATTGCCAATTTGGACTTTGCTATTCACGCCAATCAATGAAATAACTTGATCCATTTTGGGCAGTTTAATATCTTGAAAAGTGATACCATCAATTTTCTTCATGGCTTTTAAAAGTTAGCGCAATTTACAGTGATAAACATTTTGAATGTAATTAAAAGAGCTACAAAATTTGATTTATTAACATATAGTGTAAAACCCATAGTTTTCAAACGGTAATGGGTCAAAGGGCTAAAAATGGGTTGTGATTGTACTATTGCGCGCTCTTTGAATGGTCATCTCGATAGTCATATCTCAGTCAATTTTTATCTGACAGGAAAACCAAAAAAAAACAAATTTTTGTTGAAAAAAGACCTACATTTTTCATGTCCACAATTTTTCACGAATCTTTCATTGTTTTTGAAAAAATTATTTAAAAAAAGCAATTGTTTAAACAATTTGAAAAAAAAAATTTTCTTTAAATTGTGATTTTTTCGAAAATTATGCATTCCAAACCAGCCTTACTAACATGATCCCTTCAATATCATCACATTAAAGAAAAATCCGGACGGAATACGATTAGTTTTAATTTTTGTGGAAATAGTGCTTTCTCAAATCGTCAATTTTTAAAAAAAATTTTAGATGGCCCTGGTTTTTTTATGACAAATCACTGGGTTTACGTACACACAGACTTTTAACACTGCTCATTTTAAAGGTGTATTATAGCACTATAAAAAATATATTCATGGTCTTATTCGTAAAATGCATCCGCTACCCGCTAAATGGCTATGAATACCTCGATTTGAGTAGAAAAAAAACGGTGTCTACCTACAATGTCTCGCTTAATATCACACTTAAAATACTTTAAAAAAAAAAAATTTGTTTGTTTTTTTATTTGCTACAATTTTGTTTCTTATAAAATGATCGCTAAAATGCTTTATTTTTGAGATATTGAAAAACCGTTAAAAAACGTGAGAAAATTCTGAACTTCCAATCGCTAATAACTTGATCGATTTCTGGTATTATTTTGGTCGAAAAAATTTCCACCCCCGAGAAGGGGTGACAACCCCCCCCCCTCCCACCCCAGGATAAAAGCACCCCACGGGTCAAAGTTACCCTTGAAGTTAAGGTGAAGCTTAGCCTAAATCCAAATTTTCAAGTCATTCCATCCATAGACAAGCGAATAGGAGGTATTATGCTCTATTGACTGCACTACATGTCTGCAGACAATTTCGGTAAGGGGACGTCGAAGCGAATTGAAGGAAAGTGTATAAAAAAAGCATGATTAAAATTCTAGGTTTCTCGTTATTATAGCTTCTTTTATTTGCAGGATCGATGAAAACCTTCTATTAAGGATAAGATGTTATAAAAATTAGAAACAATATTAAATGCTTACGTATTCGAAAGATACTAAGTTTAAGAATGGCATAAAATTTGATGTTTTATTTATTCAACCGTACCCCAAGGTGAAACTGTAAATCTGTTATAAAAGCCTAAAATCAAAAATTAAATTAAAATTTTATCAAATTAGCTAAAATATCAATTTTTTACTCTTGAAGAAAGCATTTGATATGTTGTCGAACATCTGAGGTAAATAAGTAAAATAATACAATTATAAAAAGTATGAACTGTGTTAAAACTCTATAACTTCAAAAAACATTCCCCTCTTAATTTTAATAACATTAAGCAGCTTAGATTATTTAGATACTAATTGTAAAGATTTGTTATTTTAGTTTTCTATGGTCTTAACTGATTGAGAACCAAAAACTTCGATATTTAAGCAGATTATTTCCTTCGCCATCGTTGGAAGCTGCACTGTACACTCTATAAAACTCCGTATATTTTTATTTGCTCTAATTAAACTGCAATACTAGGGTGAAGTCAAAAGTACAAAAATTACAGGTAGACAGTGTGAATCTAATGACTTATCCTTTTCAGAATAGCGAATTATCATTTTTACACTTTTAAAAAGATACAATTGAGAATTTTCACATTGAAATACTTTCAAAGTAGTAGTTTACAAGATTTACTACTTTTAAAAGTGTAAAAATAAAATTTTGCTTTTTTTTATTAATTTTTATCCAATTGAAAGCCCTTCCATGCGGTGCCACTCTAATTTTGTGTGCACTTATTACTATAAAACTGGTCTTAAAGCAGATACCAAAACTGGTTTCAAAACTAATTTCATAACTGATCTGAAAAGTAGTATCACAACTGATCTTACATTTCAGTTTTTTTTATTAATTCCTTTCTTGTGAATCCTGTAATCTATCACAGTGACCAAAGTAAGGTCTTCGCTAAGAGTAATGACATGAGCTACAGGCAGTGTTACTGTAATATTTTACAGACAAGTTGTCAAAGAGTTTTGAAATGCTCAATCGACTTGTGGCATCCAAAAAAGCATGCACAATGGGTTTTGTAAGCTGCCAATGTAATAAAGTAAGATCATCTATGACCTTACAAATCACTGCATAAGCCAGTTCAGGGCATCTGCATATGCATACTCATCTGGACCCTTGCATGGCAAAAAACTGGATGCAGCAACTGTTTATGTAGCTGTATTGGTCAAAACCCAATGTTTTCATCCTTGAACTATGCATCAATGTAGCTTTCCAAAAAATAATGCTAGAAAAAGTTGCTGAATCCAGTCAACTGTAATGCTGCATTCCAGCTTTGGTTTAAATTTTATTAATGAAACTTGGAGTACTGTTACACAAATGTACAAGTACTTTTCATCCACCAACTTTTTAGCTGTCAGAAAATTAGACACTAAAAATGTATTTGAAGTTGCAGAAATGAAAATCATGAGATTTTTCAAAGTTTATTGCTCACATGTTGAATCTCACATTTTGATACAGCTTTACATCCAAAATTTAACTCAAATTTTTCTCATATCATACCAAGTGTCGAATTTAAAGTTATTAATACATAAGCTCTTATCTGGATAAAAGTGAAAACTGTGAAAAAAGACAGATATGGTAAGAAAAGTCTAACAAAATTGGACTTGAGCCTGTATAAAAGTATGGAATGTGTTAGGTAAACATTTGTCAAAGTGTACTGTAAACAGTAATTCTGAACTCTCGTACGCAAACTGCAATTCTCAACTTTTGTACGTAAACTGCAATTATAATCTACGTACGCGTTCTCACAAAGAGTATTTTAAATATTTAATTCCATTCCTAATATAAGATCAAAAGGTAACTTAATCATTTAAAATATTTAGGAGTATTTTCGAGATCAGAAAAAAAATCAAAACTAGTATTAAATGTGAATTGGTATGAAGATAGTGATGTTCAGTTTATATTCTAATTAGCAATAAATAGGTAATGTTGTGAAAGAGTTAGGATTTGAATTTCATAGGGGCGAAGATTAAAAGTTGAATCATCATGCTGTCTTGTACAGGGTCATATTTAACGATTATTTAAAGTTGCCAGTATCGTATTGTCCAGTAAAAGTAAAAATTAGAAAATCATGAGTTTGTTCAGCTAGTATGGGAAAGAGGGAAACAACAAGTAAATTCTTTATATACTTGCAAATAAAACTAAAATAAAAACCCTTTTAAAAGAAAATAGTACTTTTGCAAACCTCGTGAAAGAAAAACTTGCACCCAGGATGGAAAAACTGTAACCCAGCTCAAATGATTGTGTCTTCTCAGCGATCTCCTCCTTAAAAGAACGGGCTGGCGTTTACTGGATACGTAAAACTCCTGGATTCTATAAGTGTTAACTTTTCTATAGCTTTCGTCCAGGAAAACTTTGATCGTTGACTTTTTTCCAAAGAAGCAATATGGCGAAAAACCCGGAGCCCGAAGCCGTATATAATGTGTCTGATAGCTGATAGTTATATATATATACCGCTGGTACAGCAGATTGAGAGGAATAGTAAAGCTTAGGGTGCGCTTACACGTTGCAGAGAATTGTGACGCGGAAACTTGTGAGCCGTTTTGATGTTTCAAGGCTACGAAGCATACAACAAAACTTTATATTTCGTTTAAATATGAATCAAATAATTTTATTGAATACTTACGAAATACATATCCATTTATTTGTTACTTTAAAGTTTTTATCATTTACCTGCATTGGCATTATCCTTTTATATAGCAATGACAATTATTAAATGTATGCTCCAGATTTACATAAGTTATTCACACGTTTACAACCATTTTTGTACATATATGTAGGAGTATGGATTATAATCAAAGATATTATTAATTTTGTTGTAAGTGAATTCATATATATATACATATATATACTGAGCAATGAATAAATGAGTGTGTACTATAGCATATAAAGTATACGTGTGAGCAACAGATGTGTATAGGTACATACCCAGATTATGTAGACGCCTATGTACTATGTATGCTCTTAGGCTAGTTAGCTCTTAGAAAGCGTAACTATAGTCAGTCCGCGGATAGCTGTGCTCACGGCTAGTTGTACCAATATTCAATAAAGTTTATTTTCAATACACGTACCGCTCCTATTCTTTCACACCGTGCCCACACACACCTGCTTTCTAACTTGTATCAAATTTAAACAAATTTTTTCATACTGAACATATTGTATACTATATTTCACAAGGTATATGGATACAGTGGAAAACATTTGTCGTTATAATGGTAAACTGCCTTGTTGACCTACGTTAACCTGTTATCGATCGATAAATCGCTTATCATGCATACAACTATCGAGTACTGACGTACTGGAGGAATTAATTAATTATAGGTCTGTTCCCATATACATATCACTAGGGCTCTTGAAATCTAGTTTTTTCCCGCGTCAGGAAGGTTAGAACTAGAGAATTCCCAAATCTGGAAAGAATTTATTTCCCAACGCTGTTGGTAAGGTCAGGAACAGAGAATAGCTGATATATGTATTTTTTAGAACCTTTACTATTTTCCTTGGCTTCCAGTGAACAAGCGATTAATTTACAATCTTGGAATGATCTGCTTCTTAGGCCTTAAGGGCATTCAGTGCATACCCTTTCGTATCTATCTTACCGACTATCTTGCTTTGAGAAATATTCAATATTAATTATTTATACACCTGTTTTCTCATTAAAATACGAAAAGCCCGACTGTTTTCAAAGTCAATATTCACACAAAATATGAGAAGACCCGCGTTTGTAACTTTATTCAAGAGACCCTGTAGAAATTTCAAGTTATTTAGTGCACAACTTTTTTCTTTCATTTCTCAACGAATTACAACGAATATTGACTTTATTGATTCCTCAAAGCATCAGCTCGGCCTGTCTTCTCGTATTTTAATGGCATTCAGTATATCGGCTGAGATTCCTACCTTACCGACTACCTCATTTCAATAAAGTGTAATTATTTATTATTAATGCATCCATTTTTTCTTAAATTGATGAGAACAGGCACAAAGCTGATTCACCGAAGCATCAATAACCTAAAGTATTTTGTGATTGGTTCAGAATTGAGAGAGAAAAATGATTTTTCGTGATCATAAGAGACTGCTTAGCTTCAACATTAATTCGGAAAATCGTTTTTTATCATAACCAGTGTAACAAATGAACTGAAATTTTCATAGGTCCTACAAAAATAAAAAGTCCATGTAGGTCTTCTCTTCTTTTTACGTAAGATTTAGTTAAAAGAAAAAAATCATATTGTTTGGTACATCAGAGGAAGTTTCTACCTTACCAACTACCATGATTTCATACGTTTCTAATAATTATTGATGATGTAGACATTTTCACTCAAAACAGTGAGAAGAGACATAGAGCTGATACCTCAAGCTGACCATGAAGCCAAATTTCATTGCAATTGGATGAGAACTAAGAGATAAAAATGATTTTCCGAACGTATGTTACAGCTACGAGCACTTGAGCAGTTTCTCGAAACGAGAAATAACTTTTCTCTCTTAGTTCTCATCCAATTGCTATGAACTTTGACTTGATTGTTAGCTTGAGGTATC
>JAPYYV010013589.1:0-14565 GCA_030522625.1 Copidosoma aretas
AGTAAAGTAAAGCACTAGTAATAGAATTTAAACTTGCAAATGAACACTACAGCCTTTGGTTGATATTTAGCTTTATTTTTATCAATTACTTTTCAAATTGTTATATAACTAAAAGTATATTATTTATAACTAGCATTGTATTTTTGGCAAACACATACTTAAGTTATAAACCAACTGTCCATCAGGAATGGGAGCAAGATTAATTTAAATATAGTTCGAAACAGCGAGTTTTAGAAAACAAAACGATTTTTTGTGTAAAATAATAAGATGTGATTTTTTTAAAAAGACATCGACCGAAAATTTTGATTTGTATTGAATTGTAATGTTATCCATAGCAGATTGAATTGAAAAAAAAAAAATAGCAGTACTCGAATTTTTCATTTTAAATTAGTTCAAGCTCACCATTGTAACCAAAATAGCTAAAAATTGGTATAAAGGGTTTTTATCATGTGCTAATAACGAATTTAGTTGTGAAAATACTCGCAAACGTCCCGTACTTGGTCAAAATGACCGAAAACGATAAAGAACGACTCAAAATTGGGAAAATATTACTCCTATAACCAAAATGACTGAAAATCAGGGTATTAATGTAATTTTTGCGTGCTCATTACTCATATATTCGTAAATGATTAAAATAATCCGATCGAAAATTATATTTTCAATTCCTGAGTCAATTGAGGACCAAGATCGAGGAACCGGCTCCGCGCTTGGCCGTACTGTATTATATATTATACTCCTCCGCTGTAAACGTCCGAGCATCTTTGTGTTTGAAAAAAAGCATTTTCTCGTTCACTGTCAGAAAACTTCTAGCGAGAAAGTTTTCTGCTTTATCCCGTGAATGTCTATGCAAAATTTCAGATCTCAATGTTGTATATTACGGTTTATCAGGTAATTTTGTAAAAAAAAAATATGCACGACGAGCATCTAGCAGACAAGGCTCGCCAATAAAACACTTTTTAAAAAAATTACCTGTAAAATTCGTAATATAAAACATTAAGAACTGAAACTTCGCATAGACATTTACGAGATCAAGCGGAACAAATTTGTTGCTGGAAGTTTTGTGACAGTGAACAATAAAATGCTTTTCTCAAACACAAAGATGCTTGGACATGCACAGCAAAAGATTATATATAGTAGAGTACGGCCAAGCGCGAAGCCGGTTCCTCGATCCGGGTACTCAATTGACTCGATAATCCATTCGATTTGAACGTGAAGTACTTATTTCTAAATTATCACACAAAAGCTTTTACAAAGATTTTTTAGTTGATTAGGGGAAAGTGCTGTTTTGGTGGGCACGGCTGTGAGCGCGTCACAACCATTTTCGAGCTGATGTTGAAGTGGATATATGTTAATTCAGGGCGCTGAACAAGCTGGTGTCAGCTTTAAATCGATATCGTTTTTTTGCTGAGCGAGCGGAGCACGCGCCCTTCGAAGTTCAGCAATGTATACTGTCGGCAGCTTTACTGTGGGTACTGTTTAGGGTCCCAGTTGATTTTTTTTTTCCGAGCGAGCAAAGCGAGCGAGGCACGCTTCTATTTACTTAAATAATTTACGAATATATTTGTAATCAGCACGCAAAATTACATTTACATACTGATTTTCAGACATTTTGGTGATAGGAGTAATATTTTTCTGATTTTGAGTCATCCTTTATCATTTTCGGTCATTTTGACTAAGTACGGAATACTATCTACCAGTTTTTAAGCAAAATGGAGGAATGTGCTTTTCGAAAGTACATCCTCATTATGTTTCTGTGGTTCTGCCTGAACTCCTGTTTAAATATTTATAATGAAAACAAACAATTAACAGATTTAATAAGTAATTTTCAAGTTTTAACTGTTTTTTTGCGATGGAACTTTTTAGGTGCATTCTCTGCTATAATTTAGAAGGTGAAGCAGAGTGACTGTTGAAGTGGCTTACAGGTGCATATGGAGTTCAGACAATCATAGCTGATGTATGTCTCCGTTAGGAAGCCTCTATATTTTCGTATTACAGTCTCTTTATTTTCGTAGCATTCATCCCCAGTTGATAAATGTTGAACTCTATTACTCCACAGCCACTGTCACATTGGTTCCAAAAACCACGAAAGAGCTAAATAGTTCCTGCATCATTAGCAGCGGTTTAGAGTTTATAAATAACTCCAAAAAACTGCTATGTTAGGGTGCGGAGTTTTGAGGAGTTATTCAAAGACTCGGAACCCCTGATCATTGGAAAGCACAGATAATTTGGTTTCTTGTCAATTCGAAAGCATACCTAAATCGGTTCCTAGTTCATTAGGAACCATGGTCTAATTGAGGGTGCCCAGGTCATAAAATAATTAGGGCTATCGACAACCATGTTACATTATTCTATGTACAATTCTTGGCAATAATTCGTTGTACATGTCTTGAAGGATAATGTGTTCATTCCTTTTGCATTCTTCTTACTTCCCAAACAAATTTAGTTGCTCTTCAATCCCTAAAATTTTTTTCGATTTCGAGCAATAAATTTAACACACATTAAAGGATACAGCATTTAGGTCAAAGATGGTGGAACAAAATCTTGAAACTTTGATACAAAAGTGAGGATGAAAATAAAGATTCTAAAAAACGTTTAAATAAAATTGTTCTGACCTACCCTTTTCAAACTCAAACACCGTAGACGACTGCTTTACTAGAGATTTGGTGCTCTGTTTTCTTAAAAAACTTTTTAATTTCTAATCTAATGATGAAGTTTTAGATGGATGAAAAGAGTTCGAAAACGTATCTTATTAAAGCTGACACTAAGCCTTGAACACTCCTTCACTGTATAACTTAAAGATGACCAGAAAAGCAGGTGTACCGATTCTAGCCCTTCCATATAACTGTAAGAGAGTGAAAGGCTGAGAGAATTCAAACTTTGCACAAAGTACCTTCCAACAGCGTTTTAATCAGTAACATGCGACCGTATCAGTAGCATAAAACTAAATGACACAGTACATCAAGAATAATAACAATCAATAAGTTTAGAAGTTAGAGGAGTCGTAGATCAGTTTGCTAAAACGCAAGTCTTCGTCAGTTGCGGTACGGCTGTTTAAGTGAGGCGAGAGTTCAAATTCTGGTCGGGTCAACTTAGAAATTTGTTTCGAGTTGTTTCCGGCTGGAATTTGTTCCTAAGTCTTGCGGCTAAGTTCTTTATACAGGGCGACCCAGAGGTGAGATTCGTGCGGGATTCGTTAGGGAAGTGCGGGGTACAGGGTTGGAAAGAGGTCTTGCAACACAGCACGACCAGGGGGTGGGCTTCGTGAGCGCTCGTGGTAGGTGCAGGATTAGTTGGGTACTGTATGGGGTAGTAGAGGAAACATATGGGACAGAGGGGTTACGAGCAATGACGGAGACTGTAGGGTTAAAAGGGTTATAGCTAAATGTTAGGGTCAACACCATACACACCAAGGTGGTAAAGGGGGCCCGTAAAATCAACTCAAGTTGGTGTACGGATGGCAAAAAAATATAAAAAAAAATTTTTTTTTATGAAAAACATAAATAAATTTAAAAAAAATTACAGTAGTTGGACAGTACCTTACAGATCATACGAAAGAGAAATTTTTGATATCCGTGTGCACGGTACGCTTACCACAGAAAATCAGTCGATACTTGATAAAGTATTTATATTGAAAAATGAAAAAGAACGTTACAATATGTTTTAAAGTTTGCTGTACATACAGTTTACTGTAGTTAAATAAAAGACTGAAAAAGTACGTCGTTATAATACATTGTAGAGTTTGTTGTAAGTGGTCTTTAAATTGTGTGTGTCCTCCTTTCTGCTGATTAAATTAGTCGTACTATTCATAAACAACATTTCTGAAATAATCTGCTTTATATAATAAATGTTCTTTTTCTAAAATCATAAGATTGTCATGATCAAATCTGTGGTTGTGCGTAATATCATGCGCTGTAATGACTGATTTGTCATTTTTGGCATTATTTAAAAGTCAAGGGATTTTAAAGACTGTAATAATATAATAAATACGATATAAGTAATAGCTTTTCTGTCAAAATTTTATTTGAGGTTGTACAACGTTTTAGCCATTTATTGTATAGCCCTCTTCAGGTACACTGTGAATAATATAACCATATAAATATAAATCTTAACAGTAATACATATGAATCTCGCTAAAAAGAAAAAAAACACTGGCCCTACAGTAAATATCACAATAAAGAATACTTACATGATTGACCAGCGTTAGCAGTGCATATTCTAAAAAGTCAAAAATTCTGTGCTCGAATCAACGTCTACGATTTATTTATACATCTGCTGTGTCTCCACCTATTTAAGTGCCAAAGCCACGGCTAAATTCCCATAAGGCGGCGAAACTTGGAAATAGGATAGTCGGGATAAAATACATTAGAGGAATATAAGTAATAAGAAAAAACCATTATTTAAACACTTTTAGGCTTGTTTAGTAAAAATCAATATAAAATGTGTTTGTGAGTCATCATTGACCAATTTTTTCGAAAATTGCGGAACATAACCACTTACAGTTTGATAAAAAATTAAAAGAAATAATTTTTCGTATTCCTCCTATGTATTTTATTCCGACTATCGCATTTTCAAGTTTTGTCTTATGGGAATTTAGCATTGGCTTTGGCGGTAGCATAGGATAATGAAAACGTAGTTACGAAAGATAACGAAACATTTAGGTACATCTCTATAGGAACTATTCATGTGAAAATAAAAACGCAAATAAAACAGGATGAAATCATGCAGGCACATCTACAATAGAGCGCTGACAAGTAAGGTTGGCGTTCATAAACTCCAACGGAAGGGAGATAGTGCGCCTAAATTCTAAATTTATGTGTGAAATATCAAAGTACAAAGTTCTAATTGGTATAAGGACTAAGAAGAAGGAAAGCTCATATAGTTAAAAAGACCTACTTTACACAAAAGTTAATATATTTCTTAAAGTCATTATTCGAATTATTAGCATTAGTTCTTTTATTGTTTTAAACTTATTAATATAAATCATCTTTTTAGAATGTGAATCATTGAGGTTAGACGTTTATAATAATTTGCTTCTGTGTCCAAAATTCCATAGGACTTTTTGAAAAATAAAAATTGTGGCTTTAGATATATTTAAAGTTTTAAAAATAACGTTTGTGTTATATTTCTTCGCAATTTGTTTCCAAATCATAACTAATTTTTTTTATGTACGGCAATTTTATAACATTATTTTGTGAGACCGTAAAAGCATTGTTAATTAATTTTTCTCTTGATTCTAACTTATTTAGTCTAATGTTTTTATATTTCAAGATAAATTTATTCGGGTAATTATTAGCCAAAAGCAAACGTCTTATAAGATTTAAATTTTCTCCATGAAAGCGTGGGTCAGACAATGCGATCGCCTTGTCCATCAAACTGTACAGAACTTCAATCTTTTGAGAAATCTGGCAATAGGATAAGTAATTCAAATTTTACCCGAATGGGTTGGTTTTCTACACCAGTTAGTCATAAGGGTACCTTTTTGTAGTTGCGTAATAGAAATATCTAAAAAATTTATGGTATTATCAAGCGGAAATTTAACCGTAAACTAAAGATTTGAGTCATACTTATTAAGGTGTGTCAAAAACAATTGCACATCACCACGTGATAAACATGCTAGTACGTCGTTGACGAGTGGCGAGGGAGTCAGATACAAGCCAACACAAAACTATGTCAGCCAAGACAGGGCTCATGGGACCTCCCATAGTATACTGCCAAGACTCTGATGGTGAAACTGATTGATAAACATAGAATAATTATTGTGCATAATGAAATGTATCACTTGAAGCAACAGATCGAGAGGTAAATTGATTATCAACTGTGAAGTGTGCCAAATCTTCCGATCCTGACTGCCTCCAATGTACATTATCAAACAACAAAATTACATCAAAACTAACAATACAATAACCATTATGTATCATCAGCTCATCCAAACTCTTTTTAATGTTCAAAGTTTTAGGAACATTCCGTGGGAAAGGGGGAATTAACTTTTGTAAGAAATTGGTAAATCATTTTGATAAAATATGCTGGAGAGCCTATAGCTGAAAAAATTAAATGCATGGACTTATCGTGTTTGTGAATTTTGGTAAGCCCGTAACATTTGGACAAATTAGTCTTATTGGAACAAACAATAAACAGTTTTTTATCATCACCTAAAAAGTGTTATGAGTTTGATTTCTTATTTATAACACCAACATTTTTGTGTAGTGGCTTCAACGGGTTTCTATAAACTTTTTCATAAAATTTCTTATTTTACAATTTCTGCTACACTTTGTTGATATAACACGATTTATCCATGATCACGAAAGAACCTCTTTCATCCGCTTTGCTTACTATGATACTTTTATGTTTTTCCAAAAAGTCAATGCTACTATTAATTTTTTTATCCATGAATGCATCAAGAACATCGTGATTACCTTTTTTATTTCAAAAGAATTTTTAAAATTATAATTTCAAGAAGAAAAAATTTTACCTTAAGTGAAATGTAGAAATCACACGGCCAAGGAAGGGTGTGTTAGTAAGATTATGAATCCAATCACTATTAAGATTTTTATAATCATGATCCAGAGTAGTGAAATTATTGTTGGTACCGTAGGTATAATTTTGGGTAATTGATGTTATGATTTTCAACGATAAACTCATCTGCATTATTATTAAACTGTATTTTGTATATTTCTTATAAAAATTATATTCAGATTTTGTTCTTAACCTACATTCAAATTTTTTTCCACGATTAGTTTAATCTTATGATAGAAATAGATTTCAAAATTTTCGAACAATTCTATTCCGATTTTAAATATTAACAGTTTTCCAACCTTCAATTTTTTTCTTAATTTGTGACAAAAAAATGTTTAAATCTCTGATTACTAATTTTGAAAGTTTCTGTTTTAAGTGCAAAGACATTTTGAGTAAATCTTTGGAAGCAGAATGACTATAAGTATATGAAGAGTTTATCGTCTTGAAACCATGGTTTATGTTTTGAGAAAGAACGTCGAAGTGTTTATATAATACTAATATCTTACATCTATTCCTCGCAAACATAAGTCATTTTTCTAGTAGTAAAAATCACTTACTTTACACTTTGTTGCTTTGTCAGAGTCAGATTGGACAAGATAAAGCAGGCAAATGACACTTTTGAATAATCCACCTTTTAACACAGAACGCAAACAGGCCATCATGGTAAAGAGGTGGTGAAGAAGTCAATGTAGTATGTATGTATATTAGCCAGATAATGGCTCTGTGGGTAAGAAACTTACCCACGGATCTGGATGGTCCGGGTTCGAATCCCACTTCATGCGTGAATTTTTTATTAATGAATATCTTTTTCATTAATGAAGGGTTTTCTCAGGGTAGGATTCGAGCCTCTCCATTAACCTACTGTTCCTACCTAACTGTTGTAGTAAAATACTGTTTAATGAAATCGTTTACGAGCGAGTACCGTATGGCTTAATACACCTACGTAGTGTCAAACGCCATGTCTGAGCCTTCAGGCGATGATAAATATAAAAAAAAAGTACGTATACGATGATCCGGACCAGCGTCTTCTCTCCAATAAGGAACTAGCAAGAAAGAGTACCACATTTGGAAATCAAACTTTTGGGATTTTTAGGTAGTATTCCTGTTAAATAACATCGTATCCTGCCCCCCATCGATCCTCCAAAGGACTGCTAGCACTAATTCGTTAATTTTCTCCGTGGTTTGACAAAAACATTTTTTACTCCTTGCTTACAGCCTCGCATCCCACCCCCTCCCGCAACGACACCCCGTACACCTCTGCACCTACTCGCTGGACACCACGCAAATTATGTAGTAATTCGTTCAATTTCTACGCGTTTTAAAAATCGTCATTTGTTTTAACGGGCCCCTCTCCCGTCTCCACATATACACACCATCCCCGTAGCCACCACACGAGAAGAATAATAAGGAGACAAGAATGTATTCCTATTAGTAGTTCTATCTATACGGTTTAAGATAATGTGGTCCAGTTATGAACACTCAACATTTTTTTTTGCAGTGTTCAAACTAGCTCTGCAGTCCTCTCTACATTATTAACACTTATATTTTGTTTACTAACATTATTACAATTATATGTATGAGAAATTTATAGTTCGCGAATCTTTTCTCTCTCATGTAAAAATTTCAAAATCGTCAATATTGCTTTAGAAAATAAATATAAGCTCCACACTTAACAGCACCATTTAAAATTAAAAAATGATTACTATCAAACAAAAAGTCTATTTCCTATACTATCTAAATACTTGAAAAGGAATTATTAACCATTTTAGGAAATCTGATGGTGATTGATTTTTTATTACAAATATCAGAGATGATGAATGTAAATTTAACAGCAGATAACAGACAGCAACTCCTTTACCCGAATCTAATACTTTTCTAAATATTTACCTAGTCGTATAATAGTAGTTTTCGTACGAGATTGAAAAGGCTTTAATTTGCAAACCAAGAGGTTTACAGCACGAGCTGTAGGCAAGGGACATAACGAGGTTCGTCAAGAAGCCTTTACGATTAAGTTACGAATGCTATTTTTTTTACCGGGGGGTACCAGGGTTCCAAAAAGGCCCGAGGTAGGAAAAATATTTTTATTTCTTCATCGATTCATTAGCTGACTTCATCCTTTATTCCCACAATTATTAATCATTAACCAAAATTTATTATGAAAATATGTATTCATTTATAATTTATAGTAAATATTATGTTTTTATTTTTGTTTATTTATTGATAATTATTTTCAAATTAGTGTTGTTTTTATTGTCTTCAGGTATTAAACCCAATTAAAATAATGTTTGACGCTTATTCTTATGAAGTATATTGATTATTAATATATTTTCATAATTATACATTTAAATTTGATAACCTCATCAAAAAAATGTTTTTTTTTATTTTTTGAGTAAAAATTTTTTTTTAATCAATAATAATTGTGATCAATAGAGCATGATGATTATTTTATCAGTGGCAAGTGCTATTTTTACTATCGGGAGCGCACCATGCTTTTGAAAAAGTATAAGGTACAAAAATGATTTGCTTCCTTATGAAGGAAGCTTTGTAACGGTAAAAAAAAAATTTTGTGGAAATACGTTAGAAATGTCTGGTAATCAGTCATATCTCAGAAACGTTACGACCGCTTTCAATGGTCCAGGGCTTGCAATGTTTGGTTTTATGTCGTTAAATTCGAATTTTTCAATAGTTGTATTTCACAGAACATTGAAACGGCCCAATTTGAAATTAATATTTTTTTTTTACGTTATGTATTTTTTTTTATTGAAGCAAATCTACAATTTATTTTCTTAAAACAGTCATATCTCAGAAACTCTTCGAGTGATTTTGATGACATAGGCCTTAAAATGTTTCTTTTTATATCCCATATTGTTTTACAAAAAGATTTGACGCTTTATACCCTATCAAGGTTGTTATAACATTTTTTGATGATGAAAAAACGATTTTTGCTATTTTTGAAGTGAGATATTTTTTATTTTATTTCGTAAATAGTTATATTCTATGGACAATTAGCGACAACATAATTGTATAAAGTATATCAATTTAAGTAATAAGTGCTGATTACTTGTTCAATTGTTTTTAATTCAAAAAAAATTTTACCTATATTTTTTGTACTATACGGGTAAAAATTAAAATTCTTATTTTCAAAATAATTCCACATCACAGAGCATGAACATAGCTGTTTTGACATTGTAAATCATCCTAAAATTTTATTTCATTGTTTTTTAGTTAAATAATCACAAAACAATATTGTTGAGTAAGCTGTGTGCTAATTTATTGGCAGCAGTTTCCGTACATTTCTTCAAAAAAATTTAGGCTGCTTATTTTAGTAAAGTTGTTATAACAATTTTTTGATTTAAAAAAATAAGTATTTTTTGTACAGTCAATTTTGTCTAAGGAACCTATTCAATTACATCATATAATTTGACTATAAGCATCCTTTTTTTAGCCCTTAAGAAAGTTTTATTAGAAAAAGTCGTGTTATAGAAGTAAAAAATGTTAAATTTAATTTTAATTACAAATTTTTTTTGGCGGCTATGCCGATTATCGTCTATAAAACAGTTAGTATAAATAAGAATTCATTTTTTTGATTGAATTTAAAACATTTTTTTTCTTTAAATAGTTAACTGTTTGAAAATCACCTCTATAAGCTTTCTCCATAAAAAAATGAAAAAATATTAATGAAGTACGGGTGAAAATATAGTATGATTAAAAAAAAAATTATTGAGAAATACGTATGAGGAAGCTTCATGCCAATAAATTAGTAGCAGTTTTTTTTCTTCTTAGATATAATATATTACATTCTTTTTCCACTGCACATTACGGTAATCACGTAGGAGCGATCTTTATATAAAGGAGAACCTAAAATATATACTATTCGTAAACGCCCGTGTCAGTTGCGAGCGAGAGCTGCTACTTATACACGTGATGTATACATTAAATTTACAGGCAGAGTCAAACCGAAAACTTGCAGTCATAGACTGCTAATATTGAGTTGAGATCATTCGAGTGTTGTGCTAGCACAATTGCATTTTTTTTCGAAAGTCTCAAATTTGGATACAACAATATAAGTATTAATACCGATTTATTAATTTATGTCCCAGGAAGCCAAGGGTTTATGGATTCCGGATGCTTTTCAGTGCTCATACATATATATTATACACACACATGCATGCATACGTTCCTACATCCATATTTTCATGTATAGATACGTAAATACATCATACCTACATACACACGATTACACAGAGACACATCCGAACATACATACATGAATAAATAAATAGATATATACACTTATATACATAGAAACATTCATTCGTACATTTTCACATACAAGCATACATACATACATGCATGCATACAGCGATACAAGCATACATACATGTACATACATGCATTCATACATTTATACATACACTTATTTACAAGAAAACACATACAAACATAAAGACATGTAGGTACCATCAAAATCACTTTAACCGCGGCGAACGGCGCGCGGCGTTTACAGCAATAAACGATAAATCTATACCCACAGAAAAAGAGTTCCTGAAAATCAATTTTCAAGTAAAACACAATAAAAATTTGCTTCTGTTAGGTTTATTATTTTAATATGTCATGGATGCAATCAAGCACGAAATTTTGTATACCATGGAAAACCCAAAGTTCATTACGAATGCTATTTTCTCTATTGTTTTTGTCTGTTTACTAAAGATCTTTTATGTGATCCAAAATCGCAATGACCTAGTACTCCAAGGGACTTTAACTAAATGTAATTTATTTATTAATAAATAATTGATTAAGAATTAATTTATTGATAAAGAGTTAATTAATAAATTCACCTCTGATATATAGGGTTATTTGGTTAAAGTGACTCGGACTACTGGATCATTGAAATTTCAGTTATTTATTTATTCTTTGATAATTTATTGATTATTTATTTATTGCTAAATAGTTCATTAAAAAATTCACCTCTTATGTGTACGGTTATTTAGTTGTCTAAGTGCATTTATACTCTCGTTTGTAGAGTATGCAGCTAGTGCAGCCAACAGAAAATCGGAAGAAAAAAAAAGTACGCCTGACTTGGCCCCTTCTAGCTCATAATTTTGACTTGGCTCTTTCTTGCTCTCAATTTTGACTTGGCTCTTTCTTGCTCATCGTCCTAACTTGACTCTTTATTGCGCTGAGCCGACGATATAAGTGATAATCCTTAATAATTACGCATGCGGGGAAGATCAAATTGTAAAATTATTAAACGAATCAAAACAGTCACACGATATGATGCTAAGTCCCTATACAAATATACCCGAGGAATTCTATTCATTAAATTTGTTATTTTTTGAAGGAAATTTTTTCTTAGTTGCAACAAATAATAGAATGACGCTTTGTTTTAAAGTGGTTTTTATGGTTCTTTAAATAAACAAATATTATATAATGTAAAAAATTCTAAAATAGGAAACATAAAGAGAGCATACCCGAATAATATCTGTGAAACAATTTTAGTTCTTGTCACTGGTGCGCATCTATTCCAGAGCGATCACTAGGTCCAAGGGCGCTTGCAAAGCTACGCGTTGTGATCGCCCCAGTTGGTCGCGCATCAGTACCGATGCTATTTTGTCTACCGAGAGTGCATATTTAAAAATGAAATCCCAACTAAACTGTTCGGCAGTTTTATAACGAGGATAGTTTGATGATAGTAAATTATTCTATATCCGAGAGGCTAAAATATTATGTCTCAAGCAGATGCTTTCTGGGCGCAATGTCACGAAAAATTGTACAAGCACGACAACTGGAAATTATAAAGGAGCCTTAAATCGGCTAAAAAAGGAATATTCAAGATCAGTGATATTATTCACTGTATCGATCAACTAGGTACGTACATAATATTCATACTAATCTTGTATATTATAGGGCACTACGTCCTACTTTGTACATTTTGCACGTTGGGAGCAGTACTCTCGACTGTGGCAGAATTACCATCAGGTTAAGGTGGCTTATCACCCCTATGTAGCACATATTTATAATATCTTATTACAAATGTTTATTAAAAGCTATGAAAAGTATCACTCAACCTGACAATGATATAGCTGATGCTGAATATCATGCGATATTTTTCAAAAAAATTTGTGCTAAATTTTTCAGATACCAAGGCTTAAAAAAAAGTTCAATAAATTACTTTAATCTTTTTCAATTTACATCTTATTTTTAATTTTTCGGGCTCATTTTCTTCCTTAATCGAATCCATTGCGATTCATCGAGGAACAAATTGCAAAAGCTTGAATAGGTATCCCAGAAAATTCAGTTGTTTATATAGAAATACGAAAAATAAGTAAACAATTGAATTTTCTGGGAAGCCTATCCAAGCTTTTGCAATTTTTCCCGGATGACTCCCAATGTATTCGATCAAGGAAGAGAATAAGCCCAAAAAATTAAAAATCAGATGTAGGTTGAAAAAGATTAAAGTAATTTATTGAATTTTTTTTTGAAGCTTCAGTATCTGAAAAATTTAACGACACAATTTTATGAAAAAAATCGCATGATATTTAATACTAGCTATATTATTGTCAGGTTGAGTAAGACTTCTCATAACTTTTTATAAAAATTTTATAATAAAATACTCGAAATATGTGCTATATAGGGGTGATGAGCCACCTTAACACTTAAAAAAATTTTGTTATGGTAACATGACGGTTTTTCTGCCACATTCGAGCACTGGGCCTGAGTCCGACAGGTGTCTATGTCTAGGTGTTGGGATAGGTACAAGGACTGAACTCCTGCACACCTCCTGCCCACGATACCCGGAGAAAAAAAAGAGTTCATCAAATCCCCAAAAATCAAACACTCGAACGGTCACCCATTTAAGTACTAGCTACGGCCGATGCTGCTTAACTTCGAAGATCAATGGAAGTGCAAGTGTTCTGCAGCATCACCGAGCTGAAGGTAATAGTTTCACTTTATTAAAGGCTGCTATTTCGTTCCATAAGCAAGGTTTACTAAGGATTTTTTTATGGAAAAAATATTTGGTTCTACGACGAGTAAGAAAAAAATTGTGATTGCAATCGCAACAAAATTTTTTTACATAGTCTTTTAACAAAAATTATGTGTTACTCATTTTCACAACAGAATCGATGTATACCCTTTTCAGCATTGAACCGATTTATCACTGTGTGTTGACGAGAGCCGGATCGTCATTTTGTCTTATCCAGGCAGCATGTATTTTGGCCATTTAAACATATCTATAACTGTTTATTAAATTTACCTCAGTCCATTAACAGGGTCACCATACATCTCTGGGTTTTTATAATATATCTGATGTGACAATTTATACTAAATTAAATCTATTACTGCAGAATATTTCATAAATATACTGAAAATTAAGAAGAAAATTGGTTAATTGTAATTTATAAATTGCTAAAAACGTCTAATTAACATGAACATATTGGCTCTAAATATGATAACTAACAATAAAAATACAAGGAACGAATAGCGGTACGTGGAATGGAACTAATGAAGTATATATGCACAACAAAGGATTCCCATTTCAGTCAGGCTATTTATGTAGCCTATGATTCTCTTACTTTTGCAACAAAAAGAAAAAAAATGAGTACCACGAAGCTCTTCAAGATATAGAATAAATAGTTTTTTCTTTTTGTTCTATTTCATTACTCATGAAGGATGCAAAACTAAATATATTATTGTAATATCTAATCAAAATTCTATAAGGTTGATCGAATATTAACAGTTTTTTCAATCTTTCGTCGTATTTACTTAGGGGAATTAAAAAAATTTTTCCGTTATGACAACAATTAGTTTTGTTTTTATCTTCTTTCCAAAATATTGCTGAACAATATCATCATTTATAATGTTGACATATCGCAATAAAAAACAGGTTCTACAAAAAATTTGTTATATGTTGTATTATTAATTTTAGATTGTTTTTTTGGAACTATTAATTTTAAATGCCAGTTCTCCTTGATTTCCATTTAATCCTACAGACCAGCTATGTCATTCTCGCCATCGCAAAATAATGTGAAGCGTATCAGTGCTAGTTTTAGT
>JAPYYV010013590.1:1021-15982 GCA_030522625.1 Copidosoma aretas
GTTGGATGCGCACCAGGTGCGAACGCTATTTTTCCTACCGAGGGCGCAGTAAACGACCAAAGGTGACCAAAAACGCCCCGAGGTAGGAAAAGTATTTTTTTTTTTTCTGATAAAGCGTTGAAACAAAAATTTTTACGTCAATATTCAAGACTGTAATAAATTTTCATTCAAGGTCGATTCAACGTTCCTCTTCATTGATAATGCTGACTTACAGTTGGTTTGATGTTAAATTCACATTGATAAGAATGGTTCTTTTTGATTATAATGTTATAAGTGTTACATAAGGGTACTTTTTATTACCTTCTACATTACTTTTGTAATATTTATTTATTTATACTTTCAAATTAATTGAGCAATACTAAAAGAATCATCCTTTCAAAGCAAACTTCAAGTATTGAGTAAGAACACTATAACCCCAAAAATTTTATCATCAGGATATTTTTCAATCTAATATAAAAATTTTGCAACCATAAATTTTGCAGAGATATAAGTTTCCTTAGAAAAACTCGCAAATGAGTAAAAAATTTAAAAAAATAAGCTTGAACGGACGATATTCGTACATAATTCTGCAATTTTCGTGCACACACAATATTGTTACGTGGTATACTCTAATCGTAATAATTGATTGTGCCTCAAAAAAATTAGAACTAAATATTTTGTGGTTAATATTTATTAGTTAGTGAATAATGTTTTATGAACAATAATTTGTGCACAACAGTTACGTGCACGGGTCATATTGTGTGTGTACAAAAATTGCAGAATCAGGCACAAGTATTGCGCACCAAAAAAATATACGTACTAAATATTTTCTGGAGTATTTACTACTTTTTGAATAATGTTATGTGTACAATAATTTGTGCATAATGGAAATACCGGACGTAGTCTGTCTATAAATGTATAGGCATAAAATCAGTTTGATTTTGTTACTGTTGTATTTGCTCAGTCTTACTTTTGTAGAACGAGTACTTCAAGACTGTAGAGTTGTATTTTAAATATATTATAAAACCATTTTGTGATTTATTTTACTAGCTCTTATTTTTTCTTCATAAAATATTAGTTCGAAAAATAGTATACAATAACATTTCTTGTTATTTGATATATTATTTAGACTTCATATAAGAAATTAACCATATATTATTATATTAATTTACATCCTACTAAAATAGCTCTTTTTTAGGAGGAATATAGAAAGAAAATCAAGAAAAGAAAAGCTCAATACAACTGACACATGTTGATAATAAAAAAAATAAATAAATGCATCTCTGGCTCATTTCAACTGGATTTTCAAGATTTTTCACGTTTGAGTATGGATTCATGATTTTATATAAGCAACTCTATTACTTATGCCTCTGATGCGCTTAAAAATAATGACACACTTTTAACCCTTTGCAAGCTCGTCTGTTGATATTGAACGGATTTTTTCGCCGTCACATGAAATTTTTTTTTAGTACTATGATAATTGGAGCTGTGATAAGCTAATTGTTTTTTTTTTCTGAATAAATTATTTCTACCTTTCTGTCCAAGTATCCACCAGATTATCTATTATTATATGACTATAAAACTTCTCTTTTGCCAGCTACTATTATTTACTTATCTCTTTTCTTGTCACAGATTAAATGGAAAATGCGTCAAATAAAATTTCTATCGTTAACAATAACAAACCATATCAATCACTCGATAGAAGTACGTTTTTGTAAAAAAAAAAACGAAATAAAATAAAAATTCTAAGCAACATGAAAGCATGATAATCAGCTCTCGGCTCACGATAATAGCCATAATTCACAACCAAGTTCGGAACATCGGGCAGCATGATAAATTATATTAGGTGCTCCACTTGGCACCGTTGCCGTCAATCTTTAAACTTTCACCGGCACGAGCTGTATCGGCATACCGTATTCCAATAATGTATTCAAAGAATCGACAATCTTACACGCACAAACGTGCTTCTCTAAATATACACTCTGCTATTTTTTAATTTTCAAAGTAAAAAAACGTTCCACCCCCCTCCTCTCCAAATAAAGAGAAAATGAAACAGAAACTCTAGAGTAATAAAGTAATCGGTTAAACTTTCAAACGCCGGACGCAAAATCCCACCTTTTTTTTATCATCGCATCCACTGCATTTCTGCGAACACTTCGATAATCATCTCCCACCACCTCGTACTTACATCGCGTACCGGTAGCTATAGTTTGATTCGCTGCATTAGCGAAGTGCAGTGCGTCATTGTACAGATGGTTATCTCAGACCGATTTTTCCAATAACCCAAAGAAAGAAACAACGGTATCGCTAGCGACAGTCGAAAATGTGAAAACATGAGGCTAGCAGTAAAAATGTTATTATATTGGATTTTTAGCAATTATTCTCAACTTGAAACCTATGCTTACAATTCAAAGGATCGTTACCATCAAAATTTTCAAAAATTACTTGTTTAATGTTATATGTACCGAAGTACCAAGAAATATGCATATAATTCTGTTTTTTTGCATGAAAGAGAAATAACGATTGAAATTATTAATACAAATTGAAATTATATTCTTGATGAACAAAAGTACACAAATTTATAAAATATTTTTCAAGTCACTCCGCAAGACTGAGGACCTCAAAGAATGTAGCTCTAAAAAGCGTTCGCTCCCCAGGTGGAAAATTCAAGACGCCGCCTGAGATATTTTGACACGGAAAAAAAAAAAAAAAAAACATCAAACTCTCACCTGAGCGCCGCATCCTCCCCGGCACCGCCGCCGAAGCGGTGCACCAGCAGCACCAGCACAAAGAGCCCGAGCATCGCGGCCAAGACGCCGACGTCCAAGACAAGCCGGGCGAGACTGCCGCGTCTGCGTAGCAGCCACAGCCGCCTGGCCGAGCGGATCGGCTTTGAGAGCGGACCCATCGCCGCGTCCTCCTTTTTGCCCCTCTCCTTCTGGCCCCTCCGCTACTGAGGAAGGAGCGAAGGAACCTGCGGGCCTGGTCTCGGCTCATTAGCATCGGAATCCCGAAAAATTGAGCACCCACCAACGACTTATTTGTTTTGGGAAGAGGCTATATACTTTCGTTTTGTTTTGTTTTTCAATTTTTATTTCATCGAGACATGCAAGGCGCGCTCTTTCGTAACATTTTTCGATGACAAACATTTGGATGGATCTTTTCTTTAATTCGCATAGCATACCACGGAGTATTTTTAATTTACTTCGATCGGCATGTAAAACGCAAGAGCCTTTATAACATAAATTTCATGTTGTTTCTCAACAAAAATTGTTTTTGAAACGCGAAAGTCATTTTGAAAAAAACTTGCTCTTTTCAAGTACATTTCAGAAGATGCAGAAACTTTTGCCGGTCTGGTCTGTAGCTAAAAATACACCTTGGCATTATTACTGTAAATCACATTTTTCGTCTGATTGTTTGTTTTAATTAAGGATACATGTAACTAAAAATTTGTATCGTGAACTTTAACACAATTTTGAAAAAACATTGAAGGAAAATTATAGTTACATGTCAGAAACATTGTTTTCTTTTTTCATCCACGGGTTTTGTTTGACTCATTGTCATGCGATATTCTCCAGCCAAGTAAGTTACGAAAAAAAGGTTTCATTCAAAATTATTCTCCTTTTTAAGGTAGGATAATAAAAATATATAATACTCTTTGAAGGTGGCTCATCCTTTGATGTATGCCTTGTTCAAGGGTGGCGACTTAAGGTGGTTCACGCCGAAAACGTTTTTCTTACAAAAATGTTAAAATCCGGAATATAAGTTGTCATCATTACCACACATAAGTGGTTGACGTTTTCTGGAGATTTGGCGTGCCGTTTCCGAGAAATTTAATTTTCGATTTGCATGTTTCAAGACGGCGTCTTATAAGCAAGAAATTTGGAAATACCTTATTTCGTTATTAACTAAAACAATTTTCTTACGATTGTTTTAAAAAACGAGTATAATGCTATGATTAATCTATCATGTTTTAAAAAACGAGTACAATACTATGCTTCATCTATCATGGAATTCCATACTTTCTTTATTATGTGCTTACACGCCAATATTAGTGCAAAAGTACTTGTTACAAGGATAGCTACTAAAGAAAAAGGTACAAATTTCGACTTTTTTCCATCGGAAAAAATTGTCTTGTATTCTTTGAACCCCACTGAATAACAAACGCTCTTTTGCATTTTTCTCTGAATTCAATAGTAACAATTCATTACATTTTTGAAAATTTTATAACTTTTCGAATATTGCGTATTTTTCACTCAAAAACTGTCCACTTTCGAAAAAATGTCGAACAATTTTTTGTATTTATTGTGACCCAAAAAACAGGGAAAAAACTTTTCCAAGCAATAAAAACTTAATTTTTAATTTTCTGACGTAGGTTGCTTACAAAAACTGAACCTGACCAGGCCACCGATTGGTAAAGTTAATTTCCATGTATAATAACATCTTTTTTTAAAAGATAACACAAAAAAATATTTCTTGGCTCATTACTGATTTGCCAGGACAAATACAAAATTTCCATACTTGAAAAATCGAGAACCTGCCCTTGTTTTGAAATAATTAGCAAAGTGTAGTGTTGAGACTTAATGACAAAGAGGTCGATTCTGTCATTTAGCATGTTGCACGTTCAGATATTGTAAACCATATAACGAAGTCAAGCAATATCTTGAATCTTTTTTGATTCTTATTTGATTTCAATTTTTCAAAGCTCGTTTGATTCCTTGAAATATTTTAGCGACTGGTGTCGAGTTGCGACTGGAATTAAAGTAAGCGTTTTATCAGTTTCGAGTCGCGACTGAGCGATAAGCTTTGTTTTCTAATTTATGTCGAATTGCGGCTGAGTGACTTTCCTATATGAGAACGAATCACGGCTGTTATTGTTTACGCGTTGGTATCTATATTTCGGCTGTTATTGTTTACGCGTGAGACCTCTTATTTATAATCGTTGGATGCTGTTATTTTTTGTCGTGTACGCCCGCGCAAAACTTCAGCTTCGAATAGAATATAAATGGGTTTGTTGTTAAAGTGAAAACGGAAAAACGCACTTGATTTTAGTCTTTTTTCGTTGTGATGGTAAGTTTTTGTTTTAACTGATCGGAAAAATAAAACATTCTTTCGCGAAAATAAGAAAATAAAATCAAGCGTTTTTTTTTTTATGTACCAGTTGCTAAAGTATAACGACCTTCTTCGCGTGTTTTTAGACACAATCGTTATACAAAGAGTGTCGTGTATGTTCTTTTACTAGAGGAAATATTATCATCAAGGTTTCGTCAGGGTTTCTCGGTCAGTTTAACGAATAATATAATCGATGTAAGCTTGAAGAGGCTTGCTCGGCTGACAATACCGAGGAAACTATCCCTTTTGAATCCTTATAGAGGAAGCTTTGTAATAGACGAAAAATCACATATCGAGATAACATGCTAGAAACATGTTTTTTGAAGTTTAGAATCTAATTACTACACTATTCTGGTAAAAATGACCGTCTGTATGAATGTGTGTATGCGCGCGCGCGCGCGCGCGTGTGTGTGTGTGTGTGTGTGTGTGTGTATGTAATCAATTATATCTCCGATCATATCTCAGGATTCTCTCGACCGATTTTGATCCAACATGGCTTGTTTCTTTTGTTTCAAGATTCTCATGACCACTGAGAAACAAAACATCGATTTGTTTTTTATTTAATTTGATTTTATCGATTTTAAAATCAATTTTTTTTTAATAATTGATTTTTCCTCTTTTTAACGTTGTCATAGAATATTTAATGCCATAAAATCTATTAGATCGCGCAATTTCCTGCAAAAAAACGTTATTAGATGAAAACAAATAAAAATTAATAAGGGAGTGTGTGAGTGTATAAGTGAGTGTATATATATATATATATATATATATATAATCAGTTAAATCTCAGGTTTTTCTCGACCGCCTTTGACTGGATTAATCCAATTGGAAAAATTTGTAATGAATATTGTGGCTTCATTATTTTGAAGTTAAAGGTTTCATGATTAAAGTGAAAAATTGCATTTAAAATAGATTTAGCTATCAGAAAATGAAGATAGGAAAAAATAGATGAGGAGGGAGCTCTGTGCTAATAGATTGGCACCGGTTTTGAAACATAATTTGACATTCTTTGTTTGAAAATCCAAACAAGTAACGTAAAGAAAATTTTCTTAACGAAACAGTACAAAAACTTTAGGAAAGCTTTGATTTGAAGAATTATGTCACTCGCTTTTTTATGAGCTCATGGGTAAAGGTGTGTTTTTTATTTAGTAATTTACAGGACCAAAATAATAAACGATTATGTCGACGCTCTGGCCGAAGAACATCGCTTTTTTGTTTCCTCTAGCGATAAATATTGCTATTATATAGGTATTTTTATTAACATTAAAAATTAAAATTTGTGTAATAGAAATGAAAAACGAGAAATATTTTTTTAAAAAGCGATGTTTTTCTTAAAAGTGATAAAAATACTATGTTCTTCTTCCAAGGCGTCGATAACATAGAATTTTCATATTCATTTTACTAGCAAATTTGAATTGTATTTTTATCATTTTTCATAATCGCACTTTTAAAACTTTCTCATACTAAAGTGGCAAGTGATAATTTCGTACGAGTGCCTTGAGAAGAGTATAGGCATTAAAATACTATAGTTTTCCTATAAAAAATGACCGGAGTTCGAAAATATGCCATTTTTTTGGATTGCCAATAGAAAGTAGCTCATAAACCTCTCAACCAATTTTAATTTTACTTTCACTCATAACAAGATTGGTAACTAATTTACGCTTAATAAATTGAATTTATATACAATTTTACCCTTTTTATTGTTTGTTCCAAAATTCAAACAAAATGCATGGATTTTTATAGTTTGTGAAAATTTTTACGCAGTAGCTCAGTAGTGTCTAAAAATGCATATAGAATGAGTCTCTGAATTCTCGTACTGAACTTTTTTTAAATAAATACTTGCATCACTTAATAATCATTAAAAACAATTTATTTATTTATAGCTGGACGGGACTCTAGCTCTAAGTCTATTACCCTATACTTCTCATAAATCTGAATTAATGAATAACAATCCAGTTATTTTACATGAAGTAGTAGATATAGTAAGTAGACGGCTATATATAATACCCGAACAAAATGTAAATGATCTTGGTTCTTACTAAGTTTGATTTTGGAATGAAAGTAACAGAAATAGCTATGTTAGTGGTAGAATAGACCGTTTTTTTTAACATAAGCGTATCTTTGAAGATGACATCACATAATAAAAACTTGATTCATCAAACACAAACGTATCTCATCAATTATGTGCAGTATTATCTTACACAGTTAAAAATTTTGTGTAGTACACTTATTATTTCTAAAAATTACTCAAAATTTGTGAACTTCGTACAAAATATTTGTGTTTAAGGAGGTTTATCTGTTACTGCTAAAGTCAAACACAGAATTTGACTCTTGAGATATGATTTGATTAGGACAGTGCGCCATCTACACCTATGTATAACCTCAAACAAAAATCATGAATTGTAGAAAACAATTTTTGATATGCTAAAGAGTAAGTGGTAAATTAATTAGATCTTTTAATAATAACAATCTTTGCAAATTTTTTTAATACCCACTGAAATTTTAGTGAGATCTACCTGTTATTTCTATGAGAATTGCTTCGTTGAAAGTCAAAAAATTTGAATTTCTCAAGACTCCGTGTTGCGAAACAGAATTTTGTATAATTAATATTTCGACTACGAGGTGGTGTATTGCCTCCAAACTTTATAAGGAGATTTTCTGTGAATTTCTTTACCTACACAAATTTTTTCATTAAGTTTTCCCTGTTAATAGCTTGACCAGATAAACCTCCTTAAGATATGAGTACAATGGCTAAATAACACAATATTTGTGTACTCTAACACGAAATTAGTGTAAAATATAATTTACACAAAACGTATGTAATCTGTTTAATTTCAAACAGAATATTTCTGTTCATAATTGAACAGATTTTGAACAGTGATAAATGAATAAACATTGATGAATAATTGACAACCAATGTAACATCATGGCCAACACTCGAAACTTTAACAGTGTAGATTGTAATAACGTACGTGGGTCATTTTACACAAACAGCGATATTTCATGAAGCCTACGTTTATAAACAAATCATTTTATTATTTTGAGTCAAAACTTTTTCTAAAAACGACAATAGATCCGGGCAGAAGAGTTTCCAGCTAGTTTGGACCTCACATAATGTAGGCAAAATAATAAATGATTTCTAATCAGTAAACTGAAAATTATATTTCACCCACCAAAATATCCCGTTTTTCGTAACATGAGTCATGTATGTATTATGTAGTGAAATTATGAAATATACTATGTACATGCATTATTATTGTGTTACTTGTGTTACTTATTATATTATACAATTACATAATATACGTACATGTTATAAAAAACTACTCTATTTAAGTTTTAAGTGTAAGTTTTAAGTCTACTCACGATACATAATTTCCTTATTTCTTACTCTGTTGTTGATCGCTTACTGTTCAGTAAATAAGTACGTGTCGACTCGACGAATGGCTAGATCACACTGTGAGCTTAGTCAGCTGAGTGAGTCAGCTGTATCAGTGACCTAGCTGAGGTACGCATCGTATACTGCGCAATGAGCTGCGCAGCTCACCTGATTTTTTGTTAACAGTGTGATCTAGTCATTCGTCGAGTTAACACGTATATTATACTGAGCAAGAAGCAATCAACGACAGAGTTTTGTTTCGTCATCAGACTCATCTTAGACTTAAAACTTAAATAGAATAGTTTTTAATAACGTATATGTACACAATGCAATAAAATAATTGGTTATACAATAATAATGTATTCATATGATCTTATCTGCCGTCAAGTGAGTTTGAAAATTTCATCTGGTGAAAATCATAACTTTGTCTTACATTTTTCAATCGTATACTTATTCGGCATTTTTTAGAATACTTGCTCAAGACTTTACCAAGTATCAGATCAAGTTTTGATATAATGTCTCTATTTCTTTTTACCTCTATGCTTTAAAGCAATTGGATTTGAATTTTGTTTAATGCACCTCATGTATTAGTAACACTGATTAAATAAAAAAAGTCGCTGCCAATAAATCAGCACAAAGCTTCCTCAACATCATTATTCTGCAATCATTTAACTAAAAAAAAAAATTAAATGAAATATTAGAAAGATTTTAAATGTGGAAAGAAGCTATTTTTATGCTCTATGATGTGGAATTATTTCAAAAATAACATTGTAATTTTCTCCTGAATAGTACGAAAAATATTGTTAAATTTTTTTAAAATTAAAAACAATTGAACAAATAATTAGAACTTATTACTGAAATTTATAACGTGATATAATTATCTTGTAGTTAAAATATTATTGAATTATACAAAGCTATTCAATTATCTATATAATATAACTGTGATGAAATCAAACTTAAATTTTGTCTCTTCAAAAACAACATAAATGGTTTTTTTAGCATTAAAAATTGTTACAACAACCTTGATTGGGTATAAAACGACAAATCTTTTTGTTAACCTATACAATGATACAAGAAAAACATTTGGAGCCCTAGACCATGACAAACTTTTGAAGGGTTTTTGAGATATGGCTTATTCAAGAAAAAAAATTATAGATTCTCTTCAATAAAAAAAAGTATGGGGTAAAAAAAAATTATCATCTTAAATAAAGCTGTTTTAATGCTTTATGAGGTAAAACTATTAAAGCAATCGATTTTTAATTGTTTTACCCTAAAAGTAGCAAGAAACCGCTTTTTGGACATAAAAAATTGTTATAACAACCTTAATAAGGTATTCACTCGAAAGGTTTTTAAGATATGAGGGATTTTACATAAAAATCTCAGTATTTTTTAAATAAAAACTGAAAAAAATATTTTATCAAAATTATTCAAAATGAAAAATAGGGCTATTTTGAAGCTCTATCGGATGTTACTATTTAGAAATTTAAATAAAATTTTTTTCACCCTTAAAGAAGTACAAAACCTGTTTTTTGGCCATTAAAATCGTTATAAAAACCTTAATAAGGTATAAAACTTAAATTTTTTTTCCGAGCCGCCATAAGGACGAGAATACAGAAATTTTAAGCCCAGAACCATTGAAATCTACCGTTGGATTCCTGAGATATGACTGATCACATACACACACACACACACACACACACACACACACACACACAGACACAGACTTTTTCTAAAAATGGTATTTTTTCATTCTAAACACTATATAAAACATTTCTAACGCATTCCTAGAAAAAAAATTTTTTTACCGATACAAAGCTTCCTCTATGAGTAAGCAAAAAGTTTTGTTTTTATTTTCAAATGTTAATTATTGAATCCTTTTAGGATTCCCTTCTCTTCATTGAATCCTGTTACTGTTCGCTGAAGTTAGTACTTACTAAAATTATTATTTTTACTTTTTCTTTTTGTTCAAAGTATAAATCTCATAGCTAATAATTTTTCCAAATAAAGACAGTGAAAAAAAAAAAAGATTTTTTCCTCTGCCTTGTTTTACATTGTGTCATTTAATGGTATGCATCTCAGCGTACCAGTTTTTTGAGCAAAATTTTTCAATATGCTGTTCATTACTTTTAAATGTTATGTGTTTCATATCTCTCTTGCACACATTATTCATTAAAAATGTTCTCAAAACATTAAATTAAGTATAATTTACCTTGCCAGTTAATTTCAAACTATACTAATATTGAGGCTCGTACCTTTTTTTGTAGTTAATTATTTTTGATGATGCTAATGCTGCTATCTTTCAAAGTCCACACCTTCCTCTTTTCCTTTTCACGTTGCTTTGTTTCGGTATACAATGCTCTTTTTAGTGATTTTATTTCTGTCACAACAATGACTGAAATTAAAAACACCCATAATACATTTCTATTTTTCAAGGGAAGGAGATAAAAAATTTCTTGTTACAATTTATATTGTTGATTGATTTTATTTCGTTTAAATGTGTTATCTTTTTTAATTAGTGCAAAATTAGTTACAGAAATAAATTATTTGTAAAATCAAACTTGAAGAATATTTAATTCTTTGTGTAAGCGATGTATTAGTCTTTCAATTCGATCCGACTTAATCTTTAAGGATCTAATAGTATCAAAATATGTTCATACATTACACACATGCATTGTTAGTTTTAAAGATTTTTTTTCAATGTTGATTTGTGAACATTAATGAAATATCACATGTTAATAAACGAAAAAAAAGAATTTTCTATATCAAGTTAAAATATTTCGATAAAAATAAATAATTAGATGAAAATTTTTGATCTTATGTATTTTTATAAGTTTACAAATAACGAATCGTATATTATACATACACTCGGTGTGCAATCATAAACCAAAACTAATAAATACTTTGAATAAAAGAATAAGTATATTACATTATTCATCGCCTCGAATCGCTCGATACTTGGCTAATTCATTTGGAAAAACTCTGTTAAGTTCCAGAAGCATGTTTGCTTTGAATTTTCTGTAAGCATCAATTTTCCCCTTCACTTGCTCGTTTTGAGTAAGGGCCTTGTCCATACAGTCTTTTGTATACAGCTGGGGATTCTTCCCTTGATCAATATAACTGTAAAAAAAATCATAATTTTATCCAAATGTTATTATTTTATAACTAGTTTCATAAATTATCTTATAATCAAATGAATACTTTATGCAATGGATAATTCAAATAATAACGTAATTGCACAGATAACCTATTTTTACCAGGACTTCCATGCATGAATTTTATCAACTCGTTAAAAAATTAAATTTCTCAAAGATTAATTAACAGAACTTACTCAAAAACTTCTAGTGGAACATGAACATCTTGCACTTGGGTCTTCAGTTTATCAACTTCTTGCAAGCCAGTCACGATTCCTTGGCTGTAAAGCATAATTACATTATTAGCATACGTAACAGTACCAAGTCTATTGTTAAAAGTAAGTGAAGCAGAAACTAATTAACTTACGCAAAGATAAGTTATGTAAAGATAAATGTCGAGAACACTTACATTTTTTGGTTCAAAACGCTTTGGCCGGTGGGTTGAAAATCACTGACTATGATGCGTATTTGCCTCACGTTTTCGATAAACAATTCGAGCTGAGTTTCAAGATTTTCCAATGCTGAGGCCATTGTATACACTAATTATTATTAAAGTAACTGGCACAAACTATTATCACTTATTATTATTAGCCATCTTGTAAATAATGTGAATGACGGCGTGACGTGACGCTTCCATTCGTGACTTTCTGCTGCATTCTTGAGAATGGAAACATATATATATATATATATACATATATATATAATATGGAGATTTGGACTATTTGGAGAATTTGTAAACTCGCTTGATAAGGCACACAGAGCATGCCTATAACATCAGTCGGTAAGTTTGAAAGTCCGAAGCTATGAAGACAATAAAAATAAAAATTTTGCATCAGTATTTGTTCATCAATTATTTATTCTCTAAAAAGTTTAATCTGCTAGTAAAATAAGTATTTTTAGTTGTAAAATAAATAAGACATGGTGATACATCTAAGCAATAGATTATATTTATCAGATGAAATGCGCATTGAATGCTTTACATTAAGATCGCTATCTCTGTTACGATCTCTCACGTTTACTTTTTACATATAAAAAGGACATTCCGTAATTTTATTACAAAATAATATTTTTATTGGATACGCGCAGATGTTTTTCTTTCGTTCAGTATTGACGACAAAGTTACCGGTACTTTTCTAAGGAATCTTTTTTTTCTTTTTTTTACAACACACATTAAAAGATCGCGCCATGAGAAAAATTACCGACGTGATCTACACGTTGTATTCTTTTTATCAATGATTTACTTAATAAATCAGCGTCTCTCGTATATTCATTTTATACTACAACTATTAGTTTATCGTTTTATTTTCATGGCTATTATTTTCGAAGAAAAGAGGAAAACGAAAAGGTTGCAATTGTGTGCCTATCTAAAATCATCCCGTACTTACTTACTCCGGCGTGTGAAAGTGCCCAATCTGCATGTAATCGTAAATTTAAAACGTAACACCATGCAAAGCACGATTATACTTGATCGCCATCCTCATAAAACTTTTGCACGTCGTTAATATTTCGTAATAATTTTCTATACAACAATATTCGTACCGTTGAGTCTCTGTGTTTCTTTCCCCGGACAACGATCTCTAGCGATCGTCATCGCCGAGAAAAATTAAAATAGATAAATGGCAATTAGTCGAGTTTACTGACACCTATACACGAGTATGGCAAACGAGAAAAAGTTGTCTAGTCTTTCTTGTAAGGTTGATTTCTCTCATAATTCATATTTCGCTCTCTCTCTCTCTCTTTTACAGAAACAACAACGGCTAGCTCGCTCAATAGTCCTTTTTCTCGGGCATCACTTTTAACCGCTCGAAGGCAGCCTTTTCCAGAGCTTCCCGGTGATCAGGATGGGCCACGTTGATGAGCTCGTAAGCTCGCTGCTGCAGCGTTTTGCCGAACAGGCTCGCGATACCCCATTCCGTGACGACGTAGCGCACCAGGGCCCTGCTAGTGACGACTCCGGCACCTTTGCGAAACAAATACGCATGATTGAATGCTCGAGTAAACTAAATTGTTCGACGTTCGTGCAGCTGCTTTGGTCGCTTTTTACTCACCTAGATTGAGCGTAGGAACGATTTTCGAGGCTCCCTTGTTGGTCGTCGATCTGAGAGCGATGATGGGCTTGCCTCTGCCGTCCTCGCTCATTGCGGCGCCGCTGATGAAGTCCACCTGGCCACCGAAGCCCGAGAACATTCGCGGCCCGATGCTGTCCGAGCAGACCTGGCCGGTGATGTCGACTTCGATGCACGAGTTGATGGCGGTCATCTTGGGCTGTTTGGCAATGATGCGGGGATCGTTGACGTAATCGACGCGCAGCATCTCTGTTTATTCAACAATGAGTGTGAGAAGACAAATGAGGGATCTCGATTCCCCGATTGAAGTTTAAACGTTGATTTTACATCGGTTATGGATTCAACGTTGAATTTATGCGATGAATAAGCGGACATTGTACAGAGATTGGGATGTCGTTTAAATTGGAGCAACGTTGATTTCGACCCAATATCAACATTGATTCAACGTTGTGTTTTCTACCGAATTTCAATGTGGACTCGGTGATTGAGCGAACGTTCGAATAAACCTCGAATCGACGCTAAAACTTCAACCCGAGTTTTATAATGCCGAGCGACGATCGGCACAAACGAGCCGAGGTAAGAAAAAAAAAAAAAAACCTCCAAACAACAAGCACCCACCAATGAAGGGATTGTTGTTCATGAAGTCGTAGAGCTTGTTCGTCCCGACGCAGAAGGATCCGACGATCCTGCCTGTGTGCATGGTCTTCTGGCTGTTGGTCACGCAGCCGAGATTGACGAGGTCGACCACGCCGTCGCTGAACATCTCGCTGTGCACGCCCAGATCCTGGTGGCCCTTGAGCTGGGCGAGCGTCGCGTCGGGTATGCTGCCGATCCCCAGCTGCAGGGTCGCCCCGTTCTCGACCAGGTGCTCGGCGATGTTCTTGCCGATGAGCTTCTCCTCCTTGCTCGGCTCGTTGCCCCCGTGCGGCGGCAGCGGCTTGTCGTGGCAGACCGCGAAGTCGATGTGGCTCTTGTGCACCAGAGCGTCGCCGAACGTGCGGGGCAGGTACTGGTTCACTTGCGCTGGGGGGGCGTGACGAGCGGTTTTGTTTCAATCGCCTCTCGAACCCAGAGGAACGACAACGAGACTGCACTGATTTTACCAACTTTGGGGCTGAAGTGACCAAAGTATTTTTTTTTTTTTTTTTTCGTGTACTTTGGTTCCTTCTGTTGTGGATCCTAAAAAAAAAAAAAATCCTAGCAGTTTCGTCATCGTCCCCGCAGTCTCGGAGTATTATTATGCCACGAAATCGTGTTTCATCCGTGTGAACCGGGGGAAACAAGTACTGTGTGTATT
>JAPYYV010013591.1:0-11275 GCA_030522625.1 Copidosoma aretas
AAAACAGCGTTCGCCACTCATGTGCATCCGACCAGGGGGGTCCCAACGGTCCCTCGGGCGTTGCTTCGCAAGCGCCCTCGGGCCCAGGGACCGCCCTGGGGAGCTGCACATTTGTGACGAAAACTACTATTTCGGCTTCGAGGAATCCTCATGCCTCCAAATTTTGGCAGTGTTCTTTTCGAGTTTTAGTTTACACGTAAATAAATTTTCGTCTCGTTTTCATTGTTATTTCTGTTACCGATAGAACTCCCTTAAATAATAATGTGCGCTGCTAATTTTGATTGCCACTGTATGAATGTAATGATTTAAAATTTACAAACTTAGCAGCTCAAAGTGACCTGACTTTTAATTTTGGCTCAATATCATGCTAGAATGACAGCTCAAACTTAGCTATAAAATGTCCTCTTTTATTCAATGATTTTATTACAAATTTGATACAGATTAGCTACAATTAATATACTGTTGTGAATGATTCAAAATTGATGAGATTTAATTTTGTGTATTTTGGCACTTAGGCACACCCCTAAATTTGACAGGGGTAATTTTCTAACTTATCTGCAAATGTTTTTCATAAAGCTAAAAACAAGCTACAACATATCCTATCTTTCCCATCACCATATGTACCCCGCTTGTGATATCAAGCTGGCACATCCGTGCGTATTTGGCGATTGAAGCGCCCTACAAAATTAATTTTTGCACTACAAATTTACTACAAATTAGCTACAAATTCCCCACCTGTTTTGGGTATGGGGTTCGTAAATGGTCGTGCTACCTTGATATACGTAGTGATTTTGATCATTCAAGGCTTAAAATATTTGTTTTTATATCCTTGTATTCATTCGAAAAAAAAAATTTACTCTTATCTTTGATTAAGGTTTTTATAACGATTTTTATGGTCAAAAAACAGGTTTTTTACTTAGTTAAGGGTGAAAAAAATTAGATTCGAATTTCTAAACAGTAACATCTGATAGAGCCTTAAAATATCTTTATTTTCCAATTTAAATTATTTCGATAACATATTGTGTTTAGTTTTCATTAAAGAAATACTGAGAGTTTTGTGGAAAATCACTTATATCTTAGAAACTTTCAAGTGATTTTAATGACTTAAGGCTTAAAATATTTTTTTTGATATCCTTGTATTAATTCGAAAAAAAATTTTAGTTTTATCTTTGATTAAGGTTTTTATAACGATTTTTATGGTCAAAAAACAGGTTTTTTACTTAGTTAAGGGTGAAAAAAATTAGATTCGAATTTCTAAATAGTAACATCTGATAGAGCTTTAAAATAGCTTTCTTTTCCAATTTAAATTATTTCGACAACATTTTGTTGAGTTTTTATTAAAGAAATACTGAGATTTTTGTGGAAAATCACTCATATCTTAGAAACCTTTCGAGTGATTTTGATAATTCAAGGCTTAAAATGTTTATTTTTATATCCTTGTTATCAATAAAAAAAAAAAACATGTTTTATACATTATTAAGGTTGTTATAACGATTTTTTATGTCCAATAAGCGGTTTCTTGCTACTTTTAGAGTGAAAAACTTAAAAATGCTTCAATAGTTTTAGACTAAAACGTTTTTTTTACCTCATGTCGTTTTTCGTATTTAAGAAAATCTATTTTTTTTTTTTATTGAATCAGTGATTTTTACATTTGTAATAAAAATATTTGCGAACTTAGAGAAAATACGTAATTAGACGTGTCGGTCGAAGAATAACTTATAAAAGGTACATTACCATTTATTTTAGAATTGCAAAGTACCGTTATTAGGTTTTCTTCGTCCGAGGCGTCCAATTAAAGCTTATTTTTTCGAAAAGTCTATTTTTTCGAAATTTATATGTTTCATTTCGACTATAACAAACTGAGATGTGCATCTCAGAAACCCTCCAAATAATTTATTTTACTTATTTACTGCAGTTGCCTTTCAAAAGTTGTATACCTTATTAAGGATTTTATTAAGATTTTCATGGTAAAAAAAACGGTTTTTAACTCTTCTAAGGGTTGAAAAATCTATTTTCAAGTTGTGAATAGTAACACTGCAATAGATTACAATGAATCTTGCCTTGATAGAGTTCTTGAAGCAATATTTATACAAACTATGAGAAGACTCGCGTTCGTAACTTTATTCCACAATGTGGAGCATGAAAATAGCTTCTTTTGACATTTTAAATCATTTTATTATTTCGTTTGATTTTTTTTTCGGTAAATAATAGCAAAATAATGTTGTTGAGGAAGCTTTGTACTTATTTATTGGCAGCGTTTTTTATATTATTTGTGCATTCAATAAATATGTTATGTAAAAGTGAGATAATAAAAAATGATAAAAAAAAAAATATCGTTACTAATCAATAGATGATGCTTCTTCCAAGTACTCATAATATTAGTACATTAAAAAACAAATTTCCTGATATAAATTTTGATCTTAATTTACTTTATCTTATTATTTAATGCTATTTTTTATTATTCCTATGATTGTAATTCCTTAAATTTGCATTACTGGTATACATGCATATATTTTTTTAATTTATTTTGTTAGGTTTTATCGTACGTAAAAATTTTTTATTTCGGTATTGCATTTTCTTATTTTTAAAAAGTTACAATCAACTCGTTGAGGTATTGACAATATCTGTGATTATTAAATACACTGCTAATTATTTGGTTCACATTCCTTTAACTAGTCTTCACTGCTGTTTGAATCTCATACTAAATATTAATTTTTTGTATCGATGGTGAATGTAATTACAGTATTATTCTTTGGATATTTATTATACTTAAGGTAACGGGGAGTCTTCACGATACGGTACATCCCAACCACTTGACCTGCGCATCTCTCGACTCTCGTAGACACGATTACCGGTAAATGTCGGATTCTCCTGGTTCTTTCTATCTCGGCTTTGTATTACACCTTAGATTCTACACTACTCGAGACACTGTACTCTTCCTGCACTAGCAATAACTTTACGAATAATCATCGCTAATAAAAACAAAACAAATATGTAATTTTTTTTCCATCGAGCATGTCACATAATCCGCCATTTAATATAGCAATATGTTTAATTCACACAGTTACCCTACTCTCGTTTTCGAAAAATTATGTAAGGAATAATTCAACGATACTAAAGAAAAATATTTAGTAACAATCTTTTTATTTAAAATTGAAATCTTAAAGACTCACAATTATTATCGTCGGTAACTGCAGTAAGTTATTGCTTGTGCACATAGAGATGTGCAGAAGAATAAAAAAAAAATTGCATGTACGTCTCTTTATACTCCATCATTGTGATTAAAAACGGATAAATTGAAAACAGTACTCTGTGATTCGTAGCTTCGGAAATATAAAAACCTTCTAATCAAATATTGAATGCAGCAATCACGTGACTCTGCATGTGTTTTTTATCTTACTGACATATGTAGTATTTCGTAATACGTAAATTTGTTTTTTTTTCATACATTTAATTTTTATCTATAAAAATATATCTATAAGTTTTACTTTCAATGCAATGAAACTTTACAAAGCAGCCAGCATAATTGCACATCAAAATGTTTCACACTTCATTTGAATGAAATCCATATATTAAAATGAAACAGAGAATAGAAGCGCACTTGACGTTTTCGTCATTAATCGATCGTCATTAATTGAAGATCAAATCTTTGTAGTTTTGTAACAGGTAATAGTTGGAGACGCGGCAGCATGTCGTCGTGCGCACGACGGTAGTTCGATCGGCACGCTCGAAGTTTGCTTTCACAATCTCGTAATATCTTCCGTCGCTGCAATTGAAAAAGGGACATTGGCGGTGAATTCAACCGAAGAGACTGTGCGGTATTGCAAGTGTCGTGGAACGATTGCATAATTTTACACAGTCAGTCGGTTCATTTTATCTCTACAGATTACAATTTATAATTTTCTCGAATGTTTCATAGCAAAATTATGTAGTTTCAGTTTTATATACATGGAATGCAATATGAAAGTAAAAATTTGTATTTACCTCAGTGCTAAACACCTGAGTTTTATACACTTGACGCGTAGAATATCAATGGCCTTTTGACTTTTGTCAGAAAATCTTAAATTTTCCGGGTCCCAGCGTAATTCCAAGCGCTCCAAGTTAGGACAGTTGTTGGCTATTCCATCCATGAGCTGGTCAACATGAATGTTGACGCCAAGCCTTTCTTGAGTACCCATGATGATAATTCTTTCAAAGAGAAAAATATTAGTTACATACTGCACAATAACCCGGTCAAAATTATTATTTTCATTTACAAATGTTTCTAAGACACTTGAATATGTTTTTGTTTGAAAAATTTCAATATTATTGTACACTCCCCTCCCCCCCAATGTATTTAGTCTATAAAATAATAATTTTTGTATCATGACACACACGTTATTGGTATGATTTATGCAATCATTTTTTCATGCGCAACTATAACGAAAATTTTTAATGAGCTTAATTCGTGTGATCATTCAACCAGTAAATTTAATACTTAAGAAATTCTAATTAAATGCTTTGATTTACAAGCACAATTTTTACGAGAATTTCATACAATTATTAAATTAAAAAAATATTCTGATGAACGTAGTATAGTTGAGCGCTGATTCTCCACAAACACGGAACAAAAATGCTTTGATCGCTCTGATATAAATAATTTATAATCAGTTAGGATCGGTGGGATATGCCGTGTCGCGCAACACTATCAACTTAATCGGTACTAATGAATTAAATGTTATTAATAAAAATTTAGCAGTAAATAAGTGCAATTTATTATGTGTATATTATATGATAAAATAACTGAATAAAAAGACATTATCCACTTATAATCTATTATTTTATTACGTTATATTCGTATATGTTATTAAAAACTACTCTATCAATGTTTCAAGTGTAAGATAAGTCTACTCACTATGCATGATTTCAATTTTTCTTACTCCGTTGTCGATCGCTTACTGCTCAGTATACAATACGTGTTCACTCGACGAATGACTGATTCACACTGTTAACAAATCATCAGGTGAGCTGCGCAGCTCATTGCGCAGTATAGAGAGCGCAGCTCAGCTAGGTCACTGACCACTGACTCACTCAGCTGACTAAGCTCACAGCAGCTCACACGCCCTCACAGTGTGATCCAGTCATTCGTCGAGTGAACACGTATTATACTGAGCAGTAAGCGATCAACAACAGTGGAACAAATTAGGAGATTATATTTTGTGAGTACACTTTTACATTTAGAGCTTAAATAGAGCAGTTTTTTTTATAACATATATAATGTAATTATATAATATAATAAGTAATAGATGTAACACAATAATAATAATGTGTACATAGTAAAGTCGGTAAATTGACTTCATAGTATATGCATGTTTTTTTCCATCTTACGTTCACGGCAAACCGTTTGTCGATTCGATTTTAAAAGGGCTATCTGAAGAAAATTAGTTTGCACTGGTTGAACAAAGTTTTGGCCCGAAATAATTAAATGCGTTGTTTATAAACATAGGTTTTATAAAATATCGCAGTTTTTGTAAAATGACCCACGTATGTTATTAAAAACTAATCTGTTAAAGTTTCGAGTGTTGGCAATGATGTTGCATTGGTTGTTACATTGGTGACCACACCTAGGGTTGCCAGGTGTCCGGTTTTAGACCGGACAGTCCGGTTTTCTTCATGCTAGTACGGTCTAAAAAATTACGAAAAACCAGAGAATAGTATGTCTGGTTTTTCATGACAATTCCACCGTAACGATATTTTTATGACAGCCATTTAAAGTTTACAGTTTTCAGCCATAAATATAGAGATATTGCTTTCTAAATGTTTGTTGTCTTTGCTTTCTAAATATTATTATGAAAGTATTGAATCGTGTGTTCACATATAATAAGTATCTTAAAGTTAGTCTCTAACTGATAACTTCTTAGAAGTCTTGAATTGTAATATTCTCTAGATATATGATGATCTTCAGTGTAAACAAACTGAGTCAATAATTCTGTTGATATTTGGTGCCAATTTTTCGGCAATGAAGTAGTACCAAACCTATTAAAAATCGGACAGTATGCGTGCAGTATTCCCATATTCTCAGCGTCGTGGGTAATGTTTGGACAAACGATAGAAATCGTCTTTCCGTAAGTACAGTGAAAAGGAAAAGTGAATAGTGCATTTTCTTCAATATAAGTCTTAATTACCGAAATAAAAAATGTCATCAAGAACAATCAAACATTTATTAAAAGCAGCTGCATCCAATGCTAAATACTTATACAAAAAAATATACATTGATTGGACTTTATACATTTAAGTTAAAGTATTTTCGTAAATTTTGTGCAATAAATCAGTTGAGTCAATGTATGTAACATTTATATTCTTTTAAAGCTTTTATTATAAATTTTTTAAGTACCACTCTGTAGTAAATAGGCTTTTGTAACTTCGAAATCTCTTTTCCTAGAAAAAAAAAAGTGATTATCAAATTTGTCCGGTTTTTTCTTCTAATACATCTGGCAACCCTAACCATACACGTTTTGTGTAAATTATATTTTATACGAATTTTGCGTTAAGAATACACAAATCTTGTGTTATTTAGCCATTGTACTCATATCTTGTACACAAACTTTGTGTACGAACGTACACAAATTTTGTGCAATTTTTACAAATAATAAGTGTAAAATAGCAAACTACACAAAATGTTTTAACTGTGTGGAAAACGATAACTATAACTTCTAAACATCAGTAGATGTTTTCAATAATAATTTGAATACAAGATTATTTGCACGGTTATTAGGAAACAAATTTATAGTTCACCATGAATTTCAACCGACAACCCTAAGAAAATTAGAGCTCGAATTAGAGTGATTGATTGAAAAGGCAAAAATCTCGAAAACGGTGTCTGTAGGTTTCACAAACCCTTACTAAACTTCTAAGTAGCTTATTAATAAAACAAATGCGTACGCTTTGTCAGATATAAATGTGTGCAGTGATTGTTTTTTGATAAAGTATAATTGTTAACACTAATGTAATATTTTGTTCCACTATCAAATTATTATTTTTATTATTATTATTATTATTATTATTATTATTATTCTGCATTGACTGGTTAAGAAAAATTAATGTTTATATTAGTCATCGGATAGCGTACATCACTTGAAAATAAATGAATAAAAAAATCAGTTCCATCCACATTGTTACGAGTACAATACATTCGTTGATAATTCAACGGTTTTTTTTACTTCCTACTTCAAAAAAACCCTATGAAAAAAAAACCCTATGAAATACAACTACAAATCAACACAATTAGCATTTTGCGTGAAAAAATCTATTTGGTCCGTCAGATGGATTATCAAAAAATATTAGACACGTGCTTTTTCTTTCTGCACACGAACATATATAAATTGACGAGATTAGAGAACATCAAAGTTTCGGAGTGGGGGTAAAATGACATCAGTCCCACCCCTGAACTATTATGCGCTCCATCTCCTTCAATTTTCAGTTATGTAAAAAAAGAAAAAATACGTGGCTAATATTTTTTCATATTCCATCTGACGGACGAAAAAAAACCATCGATACGAGTATTTCTCGCCTGCATATTACCTCGTTACCAAAGCTTCCTGCGTGAATAAAAAAAAACCACCCGCCCGGAGAAGACGGAACAAACGACAAAGCCGCGCTCAATCGCCCGACACCCATGCACACACGACCTTATCTTACTTGGCATTGGTCAAGATCGGCAGGACGCTCTGCCAAAGCTGATCGGTGATGTGCGGCATGCCCGACAGGGCGATGGCCCACAGCTGGTGGCCGTGCCGGGACAGGAACTTGTGCAGCCCGTCGTCGCTGAGGTTGTCCGAGCTGTCGAGGTCGAGGGCTATGAGGTTGCGCGGGTTGCCGAGCTCCGTCCAAGCCTTGAGCACGCCGTCGTTGAAGCCGTTCAGCTGGCCGGCGCTTAGGAAGCGCAGGCTCGGGATGCGCGTCAGCATGTCGATCAGGCACTCGGTCGACAGGTCCGTCGCGGTCACGTCGAGCTCCTGGACGCTCGACTTCTCCCACTCGACCTGCATCACGTGCTCGCTCTGCAGGTCTGGAACGTAGGGGTTCTTATCAATATATATGTATGTCTATACCCTGGATGAATGTCGTCGAACCGACGCGACGATCGGACCAAATTTTAATCAAGGATGGGATTTAATTTTTGATCGAAATGACTTTGGATTAACAGTAGAATTGGCCGCACGTTTTGATCCATTGAGTGCGCCGAGTAGATTGTCGAAAAATATTGGACGTTTATTATTTTGCATGGAAAGAAACAGACAAAACGTCATTTCAAGAAAAACGCAGTAAAAAAATTGTTGTAAAAAAGCAGCGGTTTGCAAAAACAACTCGGTATTTTCACATAATGTTTTAATGGTAGGTTGAAGACTATACTAGAACATTCTGCTGCCTGTCAAAATTTCTAGTGGTCTTTGCAATTCGCAAAAGAGTCGTTCTGTCAACAAATTGAGTTCAACCGGGACTCATTTTCTTCATTTTTCCGAATGTTCGCGATATTTCTGCTAAATCTAGAAACAGTTTTTTCCCCCCAAATCCTTTTTACTTTTTACAAACATTAAAAACTACTGTGATAATTTTTATCGAAAGTTTCAGTTAATCTGAAAATCAAACCAACAATGATCCAATACAATTGATCGAAACTTTAACGCGCTCTATCTCCGTCAATTTTTATTGATATGATAAAAGAAAAAATACGTGTCCAATATTTTTCAATCACCTGCATGACGGACCTAATGAAATCGAAAACCCTACTGAATTTCAAGGATTGAATTTTCTTCGTTGAATTGAAAAATAAAACATTTTTAGACCGCTGATAGAAATTGATCGTCCTAAAAAAACGCGTGCAGGCCGATCTTACTGGTTCCCTGCATGAGCAGACATCGCAGCCTCCTGCTCCTCTGGAAGAGCGTCTTCATCGTCGAGCCCGTCACTTTGGCGCAGAAGTTGACGGCCAGACACTCGAGCTGTATGCAGTTGGACGAGAAGGCGTCTATGTGCGAGTCGTCGACGAAATTGATCCCGTAAAGGTTGATCACCCTGAGGTTCGGCGTCGCCGACTTGAGCTTGTGGACGTTTATCACCTCGTAGATCTCCTCCTCTTCCTCCTCGATCTTTTCGTAGGTGCCTGAAAGCGCGCCGAGTCAGTGGCTCTCTCTCTTTCTCTTTAAACCGCGATAATCACGATTACCGGAGAAAGAAATTTTATTCGAAATTAGAAAGTTGACTTCTTCCTTCCGTCCCGTTATTCGTAGGCGCGTCTTCCGAGTTTCGGTTGCATCAGGAATTTTAATGGGAAAAGCGCGAAACTTAAAAATGTTATGAAAAAGTCAAACAACGTTTTCCAAACTTTGTATGCTATGAGGAAAGTAACAGTTACGAACGAACGACACAAAGTATTTGATAACGATGGTAATTTGTTCTAAATGAATTTCGATCATTTTCGTGCATTGATACATTTATTGATTCATCGAACCGTAGTTGATTAGTAACGACCAAGGCACATATCACCTTTTGTAATTTTCCATATTATCTGATGTTCCTTGAATGGTAGTTGGTAACGCGAGCCGATAAAAATCATATCATACGTATCCTCTACTTTTTCCAATTTCAAAAAAATCTCTGCCCCCTGCCCTTCCGCCCGTCTCGTTCGAGAGTCAACTCGGATGGTCCCAACAACGCACCTATGAGATGAAGGATTTCGAGGCCGTTGATGAAGTTGTAGATCTTTCGCATGAAGCCCTCCATGAATATGACCTCGGACAGACAGATGCACATGTACTTGAGCTTCGCGGGAAAGGTTTGCATCTCCGAGAAGTCGTGGAGCTGCATGGCCGTGGAGAAGTCGAGCAGCATGTGCGTGAGGTTCGGGCACTTGTTGGACAGCTCGTGGAGCACCGTGTGGGTTATCAGCTCGATCGGCAGCTCGATGTAACGCAACGACGCTGCGAACCGGTTGCTGTGTGCACACAACCGGATTGGATTAATGGGTTTGAGCCAGGTTCTTGCCAGGGCTTACAATTTTGTGCTTTCTGTATATTTTACTTAGTTGGTACTGCACAAATAGCATGTAATAATTGCACGTTAAATGGTGTAAAACACCTCGAGGGTTATAATATAATTGATGAACCAAATTTGCTGCTCATTTTTATAATCATTATATTCCTTGGCAATAAATCAAGAGGGTTGAGATTGCCTCGGTGAACTGTAAATTATTTTTGGAACAAATAGTTTTTATGATTCCAATAATATCAGCAGAAAAAGAGCTATTAGGACTCGTTTGGTTCACAAATACTCGCGATTCGTGTGGATCATTGTGATGTCAAATTTCATAAAATAAACATTATTTAGACGCGATTTTCTTGAAAAAGTAGTCGTCAACAATGTTATTTCTTGTTTTCTATTGAATCTGGAATATTTAAACCACCTAATTTTACCACCTAAAAAGGTATCATGTAAGGTTCATTGTAAGTGAAAGTACAAATATTGTGATTTTAACGTTTCCAAGAACCTTTGACAATAACTTTATGCATTTCGATGATTTGTACAATAGTCGTGTGTGGGTTTTTGTGTTCTACAAAAATTGTACCCAAAATTTGTGTGATTTGAAAATGACGACGCATTTGTATGTGTCGTGTGTTGATCCATTGGGGTGACATCTGAACGAAAAAAAAGAAAAGATCGACGCAGGACAACGTACAAAGTTGGTTTTATGTACGAAAACGCTATTATTAAACGCTAAATTCGCGCGTGGTTCGAAATGATATTCGCAAATACCATTTCCATCGGTAAATTACGCCACGGGCTCAATATTCCGTCAATCTTCGCGTACAATCGTTCAAAGACTGTAATTTTCGTGTTGAACAGAATTCAGCGCGATACTCGCCACGCTCGTCCGCAGCACCGAAACCCGCGGCACGGGGCGCGAAAACCCCGCGTTTCTATAATTACTTGCGCGGCTCACCTGATCAATTGCAGGAGCAATTCAGGGGAACTGACGTGAAGGCCGCTGATCTCCGGCCTCAGCGAGACGTGCGACCACAGTTTCGAGTCGTAGGCTATCTGGCGCCAGCGCTTGCAGACCGTCGCCATTCGGCATATCTCCCGGTGGGAGAGGTAGTTGAACACGTTCAGTATCACCTTGTCCGGTAGTTTTTCTATCGTCTGCGGACGGTGCGAAAAGAGGAGAACAACAAGATCAGCGCCCAAAGTCCGTGCGAAAAATGCGGGGCGGGGGGGGGGGGGGGGAGGAGGGGCGGCG
>JAPYYV010013594.1:0-12672 GCA_030522625.1 Copidosoma aretas
CTTTTTGAAGATACGCGCTGGAAGCTCTGACCAATGACAAATGTGCAACTAGTTCGACCGCTGACCACGACGGTTTGGCGCTGAAACCAGTGCAAAACGTTGACACAGTGCTTACCATAGGCACTGGCAATCTCCCTTCTAATCTCTGATATGACATTTCCTACATTTTTTAAAGTTTTACAGTGAGACAGAGCATAATATGATTTTATCAAACTATGTTGTTACTGATTATGTACTTAGCTATAATTTTTTGCTACGTGATTATAACTTAAATCTCCTCCATAAAAAGGTCAGTGGTGGTGCTGATTGTACTTTAAGCAGTCTCTGTATTCTATGATTACGGTCTTATCATACCTTCCAAACAGTGTAAATCAAGTAAACAACTTTTTTCCAACTGTAACAATATTTAATTTCTGCTGTTTGCGTACTTTTTAAGTTTCTATATTTCTCACTTCTCAGACTGTGAGACTAAGGGTACAGCATACGTTCATTAGTATTTTTTATTACACTCGTTTTTATGTTTTCACGTATCCCTCTATACTTTTGTTATCATATAAAATATTTTTCCTGGCCTAACTTTTTCTGCATCTTCCCGCATCTTCCTTGCAGGTTTATGCCTGTGGGGTGAGAAAATCCCAAGGAAACCAGTGATGGGAACAGTTTTGTTAAATCTGTCCTAGAACGGCCTGGTTGATTCCCTTAGTTTCGATTTGATAAGATATTAATATTATACAGGTTTAAACACCAACACTGAACCTTTATACATCTCCTGCTTATATTGTTAAGTCTAAAAAAAACCATTCACTGATTGTCGAAGTTTCATAACAGCAGCTGTCATCCACCTAGGAAGTAACCATGGCCACCGCTGCTTAATCCTGCAGATCGGCCAAGACACCGGTCTGTCACTCAGTCACAGACAATCTGTTATTCCTAAGTGTATAACATTTAAAACGTTTCTCACTATTAAAGCATAGAAATTTGATGTTTGATTAAACCTAAAATAATTTTTGTGCAAGTCATGTTTTTCCTTCTAGGGTGAGAATTAATAAATTTCAATGCAATTGACTTTAAAGTATAAAATGATAATAAGTACACAACTTAAACGTTCCCTTATTATTATAAATTTTGTGTTTACATAATTTAAATCTAGTTACTCTTTTTTCAGACAATGGAATTCATTGTGCCTAAAATAGTTCATTTCCTTGAGATGAACACATTCAAAAATGAAACAGACGAATATAAGGTAGGTCCAAATGAAGTAAATACCTGTCGACAAGGTGCATCAGAAGCTCTAGCATGCTTAGCTGAAATTCTGGGAATGAACATTATACCGTATGCAGTCTTTTTCATGGTTCCTTTAATGGGAAGAATGAGTGATAAAAATGAAGCCGTTCGCTTAACTTGTAGTGCGACGTTTGCAACTCTTGTACAGCTACTTCCTCTAGATCCAAAGAATGTTGATGGCGATCATTTACCGTAAGATATCACTGCATTTTTTATATAAAAGTGATAATTATTTCAAGCAAGCACAAACGAGTGCATTTCTAAAATTTTATAATATCAAAGACCAATTTTCAAAATCGACTCTTTACTGTAGGCCTGCATTAATGAATGTGTAATATCACAATAAATATGTGGCCTTAATGTTCTATTTCAATCTATTTTTTCTATTTAAGTGTAATTATTCAGCAGAATGAATGGCGTATTTACCTTGCACTACCAAGCGTGCTATGTTTGTATATAAGTTTGAAACATAGGAGACTCAAAGTGAGATTTTTTGTCTTTTTTTGTTCTTTGTCCATCAAAAACTTGAATCTTAGGAACAAAAATGTATGTAATGAAACACTTCAAAGTCCTTCACTTTTAAGCTTGGGAGAACAGAAAAAAGATGCCAAATAGTGGCATATGATTTTTTAAAGTTCGATGATAGTTGAAAAATCGAGGCATTATGATCAAATTTTATCATGTGTTATTGTACCTTAAAAATATTGTAGCCTGACTTCAAAATCTAGTTTAAAGTATTACATCAAATCTATCAGTTTATAAGTATAAAACAACACAAATAGCTTAATATAGCTGCAAACTATTCATTGTAGATCGTAGATCGATCTTTCTTTTAAAACAGATCGTCTCATTACTAAAATAAATTATAATCTTGTAAGAAAATTAGTAAAGAATATTTATTCAAAACATGCAACGTTTCAGCTGGTAAAAATAACAGCCCTCTTAAAAACTGTTTATTCACACTAAAAATATTTTATCATTTCATTATTACTTTAAGTTCGAAAGCCATTCTTTTACGAAACGGTAAAAGCTACATCTTGCATGAAAATACTAGTTCATCTGGTCAAAGTAGTATCTACGTATTTACCGAGTGTTCTTACTCTGAATTAGAGTAGAAATCACTTTGGTAATAAAGTAAGTGGTTTTTGTCAATTCAGACAAGATCCGTTGGGAGAAAGGGATACAATAAAAACAAAGATGGTGTTTTGTTGGTATCCTAATGTTTCGTCGATGGATTTGTTGACCTCTTCAGGCTTTATTAACAACTTAAAACACATTACAAACAATTTTACAATAATGACTATGCAACTCACACATGATTGAAAAATAAAATTGGAATTTCTACGGCATGTATTGTATGTCTTACCTAAGAAGGTAGTTGTCAACTAAGAAACCGTATTCACAAACATAGTTTTATACAGGCATATTACAATAGTTTTTAGATAATGGTCGTACAAGGTAAAATTTTCGAGTATATAAGTATTGTTAATGACTTGTCCGAAAATTGTAGTTCAATTTATCACTTTGAAAAATTTCAAATAATTATTTGTTGGAAAATTTTGTAAAGTTATATGTTTTTAACAACTTGTACATTAATGTACATATTTTTCTACGGTTTCGAGTATCTTCTTTCTTATTAATGGTGATTGGAGTAATCTTAATATGAATCATTTCTGAAATTAATCTTTTGTAACAATTTGATCTAATATCTCCAATTTTGACTGATTTAAGACCGATTTCATGGTTAAGGGTACTTCTATGTATATTTACTGTATAATCTTTGTTACGATTGCATTGGAGTTCTAGAATTATTTTTCCGAACGCACGCTTAGTCTCGCCGATATACTGTGTGTTGCATGATTTGCAAAAAAACTCATATACAACATTAGGTTGTTCAAATTTTTGGGTTTATCCTTGCCTTAAGTGACAATTTTATTGATTTTGTTAGTTATGGATAGAATAATTTGTATATTGTATTTATTTTAATTTTTTAAACGTTAATTGTAAAAGTTTTCTTAGAATGGTAAGAAAATGCTTGTCTTAATATTTTCATGTTACGATGATGCATGAATATTTTTGTACGTGTTAATTTTGGAAAGTCTCGTCATCGTATAATCATCAATGAAAGTAATGGGGTATGCATTTTCTTTTAAACTCATCGCTACGTGTTTAATGTTAATTTTGTAAAAATGTTTGTTTGACAAATTTACAGCGCGGTCAATGAGATTGTAAACGATATTTTCGTTTGAAGCAGTCGGATAATTTCTTAAACAATTGATAGTTATATTGAAAGACATTGGTTTATGGTACCAGTTTGTAATAATATTTCTATTTTTTATATTGAGTGAAACATCGATAAAATTAATTTGTTTGTCCACTCAAGTTTAATGAGTACATTTTAAATTGATATTATATTAATTTGAAAATATTTTAACCGTACGTATGTCTTTTTTTTTAATGCTGCAAATTGTATCATCAACATAGCGGCAAAAGAAAATCGTTTTAAAATTTTTTCAACAGTAAACAGCTGGCATGTACAATAGCGTAGCTATTTGTTCATGGGCCCCTCCCCTCTTACGTGGGACCACCATGAAGTGGTAGCGGGAGAGAGGAGAGAGTAAGATAGGAAGGATCGAGAGGGCAGACTAACATGGACCAGCGAAGCGGTAGGTACACTGGCGTCGCGACTCTTCCCTCACACGATTAACTAATAAACTAAGTACAGAGTAGTCCTTGTATAATTATTCTCGTCAGCTCCCAGAAGCCATCATATACCACGTAACACAGCCCTACTCACTTGTTAGCGAAAATTATTTATGAAAATTCGAAAAATTGTATCTTGAATCCAAAATCACACGTTTACAACAGTTTTGTTTTCTTAAAAAAAATGACTAACAATACTATTCCAGAAGGATTAACTCTTGTCTCCTTAGATGTAGTATCTCGCTTTACAATCATTTTCTTGCAACGCGTAATAGAAAATCTTGAGGAAAAAATCTCCCACATATTATGAACAAATGTAAAATCTATTTAGCGGTGATGTAATATGTAATAAGTTCTCTTTAATAGCATATATTTTAAGTTAAACGGCTAATATTATCTTAGAAAAATTAAGACTCCCATGGGATCACCGATTTCACCATCATACGCAGATACAGTAATGGAGGATTTTAAAATTAGTTGTTTTGAAACACTAAGGAAAAATTACCATTGCTGACCGATTTTTTATCACCGCCATGTTGATGATACAATTTGTGGCTTTAAAAAACAAGATATATCAATAGTTAAAAATTTTTTAAATGACTATCATATTGATTTAAAATTTACTCATGAAAATGAAGTAGACAACCAAATCATTTTGCAGATGTTTCGCTCATTAAAAAAAATGGAAACAATATTACAAACTAGTACTATAAACCAATAGCTTCCAACAGAACTCCTAATTATTTAACTAATTATTCGGCTGCTTTCAAATGATTATTGCATACAATCTCATTGACGACACTGTAATTTTGTCGAACAAACGTTTTCAAAAAATAAACGTGAAAAACGTTAAGAAGATTTAAAAAGAAAATTTATACCCTATTAATTTTATTCATAATTGTATGAAGACTAAACTTTCTAAAATTAGCACGAACAAAAATATTCATGAATCATTGAGACAAGAAAAAATTAAGACAAAAATTCTCATACCGTTCTACAAAAACTTTCACAATCACTGTCCAAAAAATAAAAAAAAATATAACATCCAAATTATTTCATCCATAACTGACAAAATCAACAAAATCGTTACTTTAGACAAGGACAAGACCCACACATTTGACCAACCTAATGTTGTTCATGAGTTTTTTAGCCAATCTCGCAATGCAAAGTATATCATAGGAACTAAGCGTGCGTTGGAAAAAAAAATTCTAGAATACACCCAATCATGACAAAGATTATGTAGTAAATATACATATAAATACCTATGATCATGAATTTGGTTTGAAATCAGTCAAAATTAAAGATATTAGATCAAATTGTTACAAAAGATTAATTTCAGAAATGATTTATATTAAGATTACTTCAATTACCATTAGTAAAAAAGAAGATACTCGAAACCTTAGGATAATATATACATTATGTACAAATTGTTAAAAAACAATTAACTTTACACAAATTTTCAACAACTAATTATTTAAAATTTTCCAAAGTGATAAAATCAACCACGATTTTTGGATCAGTTATTAACAGTACTAATATACTCGGAAATTTTACCTTATTTGACCATTATTTAAAAACTATTATGATAAGTCTGTTTAAAACTATGTTCATGAATATGGTTTCTTGGTTGACTACCAGTAACTACCTTCTTAGATAGATTAAACAATACATAGCGTAGACATTCTTATTTTATTTTATAAGTAAGTGTGTATTGCATAGTATTGATGTTAAATTATTTGTTATGTGTTCTTAGTTGTTGATAGAGCCTGACAAAGTCGACAAATTCGTCGATAAAACGTTGTGAGACCAACAAAGCACCATATTTGTTTTTGTTGTATTTCTTTCTCCCAACGGATCTGGTCTGAATTCACAAAAATCAGGAGTGACATGAAAATGAGGAGTGACATCGTGAATTAGATCACCAAAAATTCGGCACTATGGTTATATATATATAGTGTCCATGCTGAGTGTTCAGTGCAGTAGTGACGCGAAAAAGTACCATCGTTACTAAGGTACACTGATTACTAAGATTAGCGTGCTGTCCACCTTAGAGGTAAGTGTTTCCATCACATAAAGTAGAGAATTGCCAGCACGCTAAATTTATTTGAGTGCGATGTTTTATTGATTATTTATAAGAATTTATGCTTATTTCTCTTAAGCAGTGTAAACTAATGGATTAACAATTTTCATGTGCAATTGTCCAGATTTAAAAACATACATATAAACTTAAAATTAGTTGTAACTGTCGGAGCATACGATTTCTTGAAAAATAATTTTATTCTTTTATTGATAAGAATAAAAGAATAAAAGAGTTCTGTTTTCTTGTGAAGAGGTCAAAGTACTAACTTTTACAACATTTTTTTTTATAATTCTTTAATAACAACGTCAGTCTTCGATGATATGCTGCTTCTTTCTCAATTTTCTGGGCTCCGCATCCTGTTCTTATTAGTTCGTGTAAACTTTTCTTGGAATGCTTATATTACTCTTTATTGTAGTTACAGCTCATGCTTTGGCTGTAATAAACTCATCATGACTTTGTCGTCAAGTTGTTATCTTACGAAATACGTTTTTCTCTCTTTACGTAAGAAAGCATCTTGCTTGTGACTTAAAAGTTGCAAAAAAGATGAGAGAAACGTCCTTTGTTGTTCACTTGAATATAAAATTAGTTCATAGATCTTTAAAAACTTACTGTTGTTTCATAGCTTAAAAAAAATTAATGTTTATAAATAATAATTAATTTGTAAAATTATATATTTTATATGCAATTTATTAGGACGTGCAGAAGGTTTGAATATAGGGCGTAAATGAGTTTTTAGCTAGATTTAGGTTTCAGACTAATGTACTCTAATAATATATAATACTACCAATAGTTAGGGGTGAGGGTGTGCGAGGGAGGCCTTAAAGCGTATGTTATGCAAGGATGCGTGGTTGTAGGCGTGCGTAGGACATACGCAAAATGTTTAAACTTTTTTCATTAACGCAGAAAACTGCTCAATTTTTCCTTATTTTGTGGATAGGTGAGTACAGAGTAGTTATAGGAAGTGCCGGGGAAAAGGCGTGGCTAGTTTGAAATCCTACTCATAAATATAGTACTAATAGAAATCATTAAAATGTATTCTTTTCATAGCATTGACATTCAAACCTCTGAAAAACCTTGATTTTAAAAATTTTTAACGTCAAGAAACAGGTCTATTCTAAGAATATTTAAAAAAATGTTGTATATACCCTTTATTTTTTTACTTGTATCCCTTTATCGGCCAAAATTTTTCAGTCACTAGTCTTGCAAAACAAAAGTCATTAATATTTTATACGCTTAAAATTGTGATGATTTTTCATGTATTATGTCCAATCGTATAAAGTAAAGCTCTTATCAAGATACTTATGTCAATTAAAATTTTTGTGGGTCGCGGTGTGGGTGCAGCTATCAATTTGTATCCACGCCATCAAAATCATGTTTAAATCAATATAAATAATCTTTCGTTATTTTTTAAAGGAGCTAGTGAGGCCATATGGGGTGGCGTAGATCGGTTAGAAGCTATTGATTCTAAAACAACTGTATAATAGACAATAATATAGTATGTATATCGTAAGAGAAATCTACGAAATTGGAGTCAGTGAGAGTACTAGAAGGCGCTTAAGATATAAAAACACAGTTTCTTTACTATATCTAGTTTTCTAAAACGAAGTAGATAGTCTAGTCGATAAATTGTAGTACAACTGAGGTAGTTCAATACGAATTCACGGTCTAATTGAGAAAGTTGCAAATAGTGGATCCAATATAGCGACTGACTTTCTTAAAATAAAAAAAGGTTACAAACTAATCATGTCATTACCTTTATTTTATTTTAAGCGAAGAGTGTTTTTTGAAAAAAATATTAGTCAAGGCTGCCGTTTTGCAAATAAAAATTTATGAAGTGTCAGAAGTTTCTGGACTAATAAAATAGGATAATGATGATTGATATTAATTGAAATGTTTTTAACAAAGCACTTTTAGGTGCTGCGTTTTTATTAAGATCGATGTTAAGGAAGTAATAGTTATAATAAAATAATTTAAAATGTTGGATGAAATATTGCAGTAACTTATCTCGAAAATAAATATTTCGCAGAAAAAAAAGTCTGAATGTATTTTACCAAAATTTTGTAAAGGTCGCTATTTCTGAAAAAAAAGGATAAATCATCAGAGTTTGTTAGTTTATGAAATATGCTACTGTTTAATACAAATTAAACTCTTCCTAATTAGAATTTCTCATGAAAAAATCTATTTGGTCAGTCAGATGGATTATCAAAAAATAATGGTCAAGTTTTTTTCCTTTTTTCTCGCCTACAGAAAATGACGGAGATAGAGCACATCAAAGATCAGGAGTGAAAGGTGATGACGTCAGAAATACAGAAAATCATGCATGAATTGTACATCTTTCTGACGTCATCCACGTACCACTCCAAAACTTTGACGTGCTCTATCTCTGCCATTGATTGCTTCAGAGAAAACAGAAAAAATACATGTCTAACATTTTTTGATAATCTATATGACGGACCAAATAGATTTTTTTTTGAGAAATGCTGATTCAAAGATTAAAAATATTAATTTCTTAATTCACATAATTATTTTTGTTTTCAGGTGATCGAAAATAAACCAAGAACTTTTTCTATTTTCTTCCCTAGATTTTTATTATCATACAAGTCATTTATTCTGAATAAGACGAATACAAGAAGTTACATGTCTTTAATCCTATCTAAAAAATAAAATAATTTGTAATTAGTTTCTTTTTTTTTTTAAAATGTTATTCTTCATTGTACGTTGCGCATGACATAAGATTTAACCATACTAAATACTACGTAATACTACTTTACTTAGTCTCTTCAAACAGTTTTTTATGATGACTGATTTAAGTTGTCTTGTTTTAAGTAAATGATCCTTGAAGTATGGCATTTTAGTATTATATTATTTGATTATTAAATTCTTTTTTCCTTTACAATAATTTATCCTTGTCATTAAATTATTCTTTTTGAATCATTTTTATTAATGAACTTAGTAGAAACAAATTTTTTGCTCCCTTTGGCAATACTTCAAAGCTACTAAGACGATTTTCTATGTTTTATATGTGGAAGCTAACGTCAGAAATTTAAATAAAAATAACTGAATAATTATACTCTTCTGTTGTGTAAATATTTTAAATGAGCTTTATGTTACTATGTTTAATCACTCGATGACTCAACCAATGGCTGAAGATTTTTTTTTGTACAACAACAGTTTGAAAAGACATCGACTACTTTGAAATTTATATTTAAAGATTATATTATTTAAATACATAAATTATTATCATGGGGGCATTCACAAATATTGCCAAAATTCTTCAATTTTCCGGATCAACCTCAGTTATAACCCTATGAAACGAATTAAGTTCAGTCTACTGCAATCATCTTTTAAACCATCAATAGAAGCCAGATAATTTTGGTTTTAATTTTATAGGCTAGCTACACCTTATAATAAAAACTTATTCTGCTGGTTGTAGAGCCTTTTTCAGACTGCAGTCTGAAGAACTTGGCTATTTTTGGATGCATTCAGGACTGTGGGGTGGGGTGCTGTAGGGGGGGGGGGTGTGATAAGGCTTTGCCTGATCTTGTAAGACTTTGGCTTTCTTTTGGAATGATTTGGAAATGTGGAAGGGCTGTGGTAGGGCTGGAAAGTTTAAATAATTCAAACTTACAGAGAAACTAAGCAAATTTCACCTTATTTTGTCGAGGGGGGGGGGGGGGGAAAAAAGCGTGTGAGGGGGCTGCAGAGGGGTAGTAAGGGGCGTGAGTCGTTGCGGTCCTTGATTAGTTTTGGTTAAAATCACAGAGAACAGAAGCCATTTTTCTTGTTTTTTACTGCGGGTGTGGGGACCATGAAGGCAGCGGAGGGGGCTGTCTAATCCTGCAAAAATTACTTATATTATAGAAAGATCAGGATCTATCTTTGAATATTATATAGTTCTTTCTGACACAACATCTTTCACAGTTCTTCCATTATATAAGGAAAAATTTGGTTGTTATCTCCGGGATTTTAACCTAACAGAATCTGGGTTAGGCCCCTTACAGCTTTTGATACGTTTTCTCAAGCCCCCTTACTTTATCTAGTCTTCCAATATCACTTTGTAAAAATGTTGATTGATCCAAAAATGACTTATGTGGAGTAATCCAGCTCAAGCTCAAGTTGCTCTCTGACATTTGGCAAGTGGATTTATGGTTTAAATGTGGATTTGAGCTGTCTAAGTAAACCCTGCTTTCTTGCCTTTTAATACTTAGTTATTTAGGACAATTTTGGCACTAAGTCTTGACTTTTTATCAGATAGCAAGCTAAGAAATCATAACTGTTTGTTGTTTCAGAATAAAAATTTCAATTAGAAATTGAATGCTAATTTTTTTCAGAAATTGGCATGTTAGACACATAAATTAGAAATGCTTCATAAAACAACAGCTGCTTATACGTCATCCATGTCTGCCATCTGATTAGTAGCCATAACTAAAATTTACAAAAACTTTCGTGAAAGTATTCGTGAATAAAAAATAGGATGCAAGTCTATCTAGAGCGGTTTAATGCACACAACGAGCAGAAAATTTTTCCTGCCAAATGTCAGGGAGCAAACAGACCGAACCTTAACTTACTTTATATAGCTTAGTTTATAATCAGCTTAGGTTTCGGCAGAGCTGGTCCTTTTTTTTTACAGTCACAGACTCTACCATTAAAAATCAATTATACTATTCCGAAGTCTTCGCATATACATATATGTATATATATATATATATATATATATATATATATATACATCTACAATCATCATAAGTAAATAGAGTACTATATTTTCCATCGAGAAATACAAAAAACATCTAATCATTTTTTTATCAGGCCAGAAAACGGTCCTGATTTTTACAAAGTTATTACGACCTTAAAATAAGCTATACAAAAGTTGGTCATGTTATGTAAAATTTGCTTTCTGATATTTACCGGGTAAAATAAAGAATTCCTAATGGTAATTTGAGCTGCATGAATAGATTTTTCTTAACGTTTACTTTTAAGTCCTTAAAAAAAGTTTTAGCAAGTTGTAGTTTTGGCTTTTCATCAGATAGCCAGCGAAGGTATCTTTAGTGACTCTCATTTCAGAATTAGAGATTTAGGATGAAAATTAATACAACTTTTCATATTTTGTGACTCATATATTAAACACGCATGAATGGGCGTGCAGCCTAGGTGTGAATGCTTAATCAGTTTAATGAAGCATGAATTTACTATTGAAATTATAAAAAGTACCAAGTTATTGTATTTATTTGACTTGAGAGCGGTAAAAGACTATTGAATGTGCTTCAAAGAATTCAAAACACCTTCCCAAAGTACACAGAAATGCACTAATACAGTAACTAATAATCAATTCTAATAAATCATTGTAGTTAACTGTTTACTTATCTCTTACATTAACTCTTAAAATTAGTATTCAGTACATTTTAATCTATGATTAGTGCGGTAGATACTTCGTGCGTATACGTAGGCATGGTCTGGCCGTACATGGCCTTGGTCCGAATTCGGATGTGACCTTTCTTTTTTCTGTATCTTTGATGCTCTCTTTTGATCATAATTGGGAACGCTTTTTCGCTTGCTTAATCCGATTTTCATGCTAATCTGTCCAGGATTAAAGTGGCATTTTCTCATTTAAAATTGATGTTTTATATGCTCCCTGTGAGCCAAGGATTGTACGCCGCGTATTATCTTCTGAACTAATCACATGTAAAGCTGACAGATACTTTCGATGGCTAGCCTAACCTGCCTGACGGCCTCCTGAATTCGCCCCCGGTCGTCGAGCAAATTCCATCTTGGTTCGAATACACACAACAGCTTTTTACTTGCTTAAGCCACCACTTCTGTTATCAAATCAATTCGCCTTTATCTCTTTAATCAAATCGTGGAAGTTCGCTGTAAATGGTTTATCAAACTCTTTTGTAATTTGTGAGACCATCAATCGTGTTATTTTATAAGATAGTGTACAAAGGTAAGATAATGTTTCGTTTCTTAAGTAAACAATGTTCCATATGAGGCGTTTCACGTCAAATCGCACAGGCTGCGCGAGAGACCACTTTTCATCGTTTGATTACAGTATCAAATTCATAAGGGAGATGAATCGAATCAAGCATGTCCGACGTATTTTAACCTCAGCTTTTCATTAATATTAGAAAATAAGTCAACATAACCCCAAAAAACTAAAAAACATGTTATATCTTTAAAAGGGTGTCTCAAATATTTTTATTAGATAAAGCGAAAGAGGTTTTTTTACGTTGGTATAGTAATTTCCAGAGTATCCACTCCTACATTGTTCGAGAAATCTAACGCCAAAGTCTTTACTCTTATGCCACCGTGACGAACTGACTTGCGGCGCGGTACGGCGCACTATGTTCTGAAACGCTGATAGCGGAGGTAACTTTGTCATAAATCAAATATCTCTAGATAGAAAAATGGTAAAGGTATGATTTTTTTTTTATTTTGTAGGTGACAGAATTGCGCATTAGAAAAAACTATAGCAGATTGAAAAAAATAACCTAACCTTAAAATTGTATGACTTCTGTGACTTTTTTCAGTAATGAGCAAGAATGGTTGAAAAAAATTTCGCCGTTCGTATCCAGAGTTGGTAAAATAAGTATTTCCAGTAATTTGAG